>CAJUYI010003410.1:0-11200 GCA_910591695.1 Galerucella pusilla | reverse complement strand
GAGGCGTCAGCTAAATCTTGGTGGCACTCTAGTACTAGCCTCGATATTACTATTAGTGGAATCCAAAAAATAGCTGGCTACTAACTACCTCTTGTCGACGTATAAAAAAAACCGTTTATAGAATACCACCGAAAGCTAAAAGACATTAAAAATATGAGGAATTGTCAATGGGGTGTTAAGCCAATATCCGGTTTCTGGTATTTTATCGAAACATATTAGTACTTCTTCGCAAAAATTAATTTAAAAGTGCAAATATTTCAGGAGAAAACTGAAAATTAAGAATTCCCAAATGTTTGCAACCCTCACTACAGATACGTTATAAGCCTGAATATAAAATAAAACGCCACGAAATTAACTATACTTACACGAAAGATTGCAAAAATTTCACACCAGACTTATGCGAATTTCCAATCAAGAATCTTTCATACAGTTTTAACAAGGTATTAATTAACAGAAATTAAATCAAAAATGTAAATATTCCAAAAACAACAACCTTCTTAAGGATATAAAAGCAAGCGAAATATCAGCTTAAGAGAATAAATAAACTTTCTCATTCAATTGTTTATAGCCGATGAGACTCTTAACTTCGTTAGTGAGGAATTACAAAATATAATGTAATACATGAAATAAATAATGGAAATGATTGTAAATCGTTTGTAGTAAGTAGTAATTAAAAATATAAAGAGACATGCACGGAATTTTTGTTATGAGAACTTAACCTTTCAAGAAGGATACATTATACACGAAGATGTCGATAAAACTCTTCAAGTCTATGAAATTTATGATCCACAAATATATTGCAACGCCCTGTATATCAAGTAATTCGTTAGCGTATTGAACATTCAAAGATATGTTGGTCAAGAACCATTTAAGTCAGCAATTAGACACTTTTAACATTATTTATATATAGTTCGACCTGCTTCCCGAATCCTATCTTTCACTTCCTCACTTTTAGTTTAACTTCCCTATAACAAAAAATCTAAAATCGTAAGGAAAATGCAAGTATCTAAATAGAGGCTGGACATCTGCTGGAAAATTCGATGGGAAACCATTTTGTTGGCACCACATGTCTAATCTGTTTTGAATAGTAATATTTTCCAGGAGAATTAGTGAAGTACCTTTCTCCAGATAATGTTCCTTCAAAGAAAAAAATATCCGATAATCTTGGACTGCATAGAATCGATATTTTTAAAAATCGGTTGAGGAATATGGAGGTTACATTTTTTTATGTGAACAAAAGAACACTTCGCCCACCACCTCAGAATAGGTGATACAGACTTTAATAAAAGTTGTAGAATAAGACCAGTCGTTTCTAAAGTTGATATTTTTTACTAACTTCAATTGAGGAATATTTTGTAAGAAACTTTTGAGTAGAAGAGAAACCGATAAGAAAACAGAATTAACAATTTACAAAACAATTTACAGACTGGCGAGAGCTGGAATATTTCCAAACAACAAAAAAAGCAGGCGACAGAAATGAAGGTTTAAGGAAAATTCAAAGAATAACAAAATTGGAGATATACAGATTCACGAAAAGATCTTGAAGTAGAACCTTTATTTAATAGTTTAGAACAACAACAACTTGGATGGTTCGGACATCTACTAAAGATGAAATGACAGAAAAACCAAGCAAATGTTGAAGGTGAAATCAGCACAAAAGATAGCGAGAGGAAGACCAAAAAATTGAATAATGAGGTAGTTGAGTGCCTAAATAAAAGAAACAAAAACTGGAAAGAGGATAAAGAGATAGAAATGGCCAGAATTTGTTTATAATTGATAAAATTTATACCTTACACCTTCGGGTAGAAAGGATTCGATTATATATAAGTGATAGATTGCGCTCCGGGCGAAAAACTATGAAGTCAAAGACATTTTTAATTCAGTTCATAGAGACGATATCTTTTCCCCAAATTCTAGGACACGGTTTTCAAGATACGGCCAGTGGCCACCTTAATGAATGAACCACCCCATACATTAGGCATTTCTTCATGGAACCACTCACGAATTGTTTCTCCCGATACATGCTCGGATAGTCAAGCAGCCATTAAAGCACTGAGCTCTTGTGTAATCAGTTCCAAAATGGTGTGGGAATGCCTAGACAAACTCAATGAACCAGGCGAGAGCAATATAGTCACCTTACTGTGGATTCCAGGACACACTGGAATAGAAGGAAATGAAATAGCAGATGAACTAGCAGAAATACCTTTCTGGGGGCCTGAACCCTTTTGCGGAATCAGCGCCAATCTAATATTGGAAGAAATAGGCAAATACGAGAAAATGAGAAGGTCTGACCATTGGAAAGATCTAGTAGGGCTTATACAATCAAAGACTCTTCTGGGTGACTATAACCTGTTGAGATCAAATGAATGAATGATGTTGATATCGTAACGGGACACTGTCTCCTGAATTGGCATTTGAAAAAGCTCAAAATAGCGGAGGAAGAAGAAAGCAGATTTTGTGGCATGGAAGAAGAAACCTCCATCCACATACTTTCCAACTGTACAGCACTTCAGAATCCTAGAGCACAGCACCTGGGAGATTAATGGATAGAAGAGGAACATTAACCTAAATTGAAGCCTGCAGACATCCTAAAATTCCTCCGGGAAAAAGAACTAAAGGGGCTACTAGTCTCTGAGACTCTCCTCAGAAACTACATATATACATATACATGCATGATCTCTTTCGCGGGACATCTTATGCTCCACTTTTCGTAAACAAAACAATCCTGCTTTAAAACCTTCAACAATAACTAATTCCATTGTAAATTTAAAGTAACTAATAGAAGAATTTATAAAGGAGAAAAGATATTATCTATAAATAACTACCAACAGATATAATATGAAATTAGAGTTACAGACATCATTAACGCATAATTCTGTTTAAGTGAAAATGAGCGGAACTTATTGGTAAGTTAAAAGATATAAGAGGAACGCGCTAACGACTTTTGTTGATTATGAACTTGCGATTGTAACGTATACTTTAGCCAGTAAACGCTTCATGAAACGTGTGGAAATTTCTTTTATGTGTATACAGGTTGTACTCTTCTACCAAACGTAAATTACAGATACTATAGATGTGATTTTATGTTCATCTAATCCATTGTGGTGTGATGGAAGGAAAGTGGATGGACTTAGAGTTTCAAGAAACAGGGAAGTGGTTATAGAGACAAAGAAAGGGGTTGAGGTCAGAGGAATTCTCAGGGATGTGAAAAGAGTGACAGGAGTTAGGGCGGTGGAAGCGGGAAGGGGAACAAAAACCATTAAGATGGTGGGGATAGAGTCAGGGATTGAAGATGAATTGGTGAAAAAGAAAATAGAGGAATTGATTGGGGAAGGGACAAGGGTGATGACAATGGTGAGAGAGAGGAGCGGGATGAAAATGGCGGTGGTGATGGTGGAATGGGAGAAAACTAGTAGGAAAACGGGAGATTAAGTTGGACTGGAATAGGGTAAATATTGTAGAGGGTAGAGAGGAGGGCATATGCTTTGGCATATATTTTGAACTAGTGAATCATTCTCTTGACAAGTAGTCACAAGCTCATATCGCGACGTACATGATAAAGTTTCTGTATTTAAGACGATTTGTGACAAAGCCGTTGCACAGTATAAGAAGAAACCAGTATAGTTTGTTCAGCCATCCTTTGCCGTTACGTCATACATTGTCCAGCTTGCTCTCTCATTCGTGAAATGGATGAGACGGAATTATGAGGTCATTAACGTATTTCTTATCTGAGGTCGACATAAATTTTATCTGTTACTTTTGACAATTCAGTTGTCGTATTTTGAAAACAATTCTTAACATATGCCATTGATTATAATTTTGAGGTTAAGTGTAAAATAACATTCAACAAATATAAGACATACGTAAAACAGCAGAATACGTCACCGATTATGACATAACGGCAAAGGATGGTTGAACAAACTATAGTAATGATTGTTGCATAAAAATAAAATGTTTACAAAATGTTTTGAAAGATGTGCGTTAAGAAATTATGGCAAGACCAAGACTAAAACCAAGACCAAACAAAATACAGCAAGACCAAGACCAAAACCGAGACCAGACAGATTTTAGCAAGATCAAGACCAAGACTGAATAAGCAAGACCAAGACCAAGACCAAGACTCGAACAGTCTTGCATTGCTCATCACTATCAATTACCTGCGTTATCAGGATAGTATCATGAGTTTTTATTCACGTTTTTTTATGATTTATCATTAGAACTACTGTTAATCGATACACACTTCAATACAGAAAATCACAAAACTGATTTAGACATATTTCAAAACAAAAATAATCATACCACAAAAAAAGTAACACTACATTTCCGAAATAAGCAAAAAAGCGCGAAATAAGGTGCGAGGCTTATACAATTTTTTTTCCTAAAGGAACTAGTGCCCTTTAAAAATAATCAAAAGGATTTATAATATCCGGTATTTTCCTTTATAAGTCCATTTTAATCATAAAACTTTTGTAATAATAAAAATTGTGAATAAATTAATCGAGAAATATTAAATTCACAGGAACGTGACAAGCATCATCGTGCACGTATTTTCCATTCAAATTGTACAGTATATAATAGGTTATATCCTGGTATATTTCAAGTGATAACAACCCATTATCGTATTACGCATGGCGTCAACACTTGTCGGAATAAATTCAATGATTTGGGCGCCACTTGTCATCTGACAATTGAACAATTGCTTTTTACCGTCTGAGTCACTATATCTATACAATATGCTAATATTGCAACGTATTATGATCTAAGATTCATACAAAAAGTGTACGTAATAGAGCGTTTATTTTTTATTGATTGTAAGAAATGTTTATAGAGCGATATAATCGACAAAATGATGATGAAGATGAAGAGTTACGTTAAAAGTTATTGACAAATAACCCCAGAGTGGCAGATCAGATTGTGCATCCAGTACTTTTTGAATTTACTTCATAGTCCAGTAAACCAATGGGTCAACATGGGCAACTGGTCCAGCAAGAGCAATTTTTTTTAATTTGCAGGTTATGGTAGGCACATTAAATTCTCAAAATGTCAGGTACCTGACCATTGTGGAAGGGTGGGAAAATGGCTCTGAAATTCCAGAAAATCCGCTTTCCCGCGATATCTGCCGAGATTTGACCAGTGGAGAATTTTTGTTCCGACAAAAAATGAAGAACAGTTCCTTACCCACAAAAATGATCCCTAGCATTTTTTCGAAAAATTAGATAGTTTTCGAGATAAATGGCCCGAACGCCGACCCAAAATTGAGTTCCAGGCCGGCTTATAGAGAGCACGCTCTGAGGGCATGACGTCCCCAAGTGAATTACTAATTTTTTAATAATTCTCAATATTTTTTAATGAATTAAAGTGCGGGTGAAAGAAGGGACCTGTAGCTACTAAGGCGTGTTTTCATCCACTCAATTCGTGCTCCTGGGTCATTGGAAAACCAGGCCAAAATTCGTCTTTGCTAGATTTTTTAATGCTTCCATGGATTTATTCATATTATTTTTATTAATGATTATTTCAGCCAATCCTATGGGATAATGGTTCTTTGGGGGGTACTATATTTATTCCGAAACAATGCTACCAATAATTCGCCCGTATTTTTTTGAATAATGTGTTTTCCAAGAGGCGATTTTTGTGGATTTCCGGAGTTTTCCCGAGCGCTCTGGTTTATCGGGAATTTCTCGATGATTAACTGTCAAACCCGCTTAATTGATATTGGGTTATATAAGGTTAGAATATCCTCTTGCCGATGGTATAATTTTTTTTGGCACAGACCCCTGGGTTTTCAGGAAAATCGGGGAAATTTCCAGTCTTCTGAGTTTTTTCGAGCAGTTTTTTCTCTTTACAGTACAATTCTTCCCGGCCAAGCATCATACCCGATGAAAGGTCACATTCTGAACTTTCCTTTGATATATGTATCAAGTATTTTATTTGATGCATTAAGAAAAAATTTGTCTCTAAATTTGTTGCATCTACCATAGATGCCTGGAGGCCTTAACATAGAAATTGGTGTATTTTCAGGGTCCTTCATCCCAGATTTCGGGCCAGAAGCGTCAGTTTTTAAATTTCAGAAAACTGCGAACTTTTCAACCACCATTTTTGCAATAAATATTGGTGTAACGAAAGAAATTGTGGGGACAACTTTTGTAGGTAATGAACTGCTCTTCATTTTTTGTTTGAACAAAAATTTTCTAGGGATCGTAGTTCGGGAGATATCGGCGGAAAACGAATTTTCGGGATCTCTAGAGCCATTTTCCGACCGTGCCACAAATTTCAGGCACCTGACATTTTGCGGGTTCAATGTACCCACTATTACCTGCAAATTAAAAAAAAATTTCCTTGCTGGACCAGATGCCCATGTTGACGGTATTTTTCGCCTTCATTTATTGGACTATTCATTCTATGGTCGATTTTGTTCATCAATTTTGGAATGAGCTGCTGTTTCTTTTTAATGTATTTTTTTGAAAAGCTCTTGTTTGATTGATTTTTCATGGTTCCTACTTTCCCCCATCCGTAGATCTTTGAGTAAAGTCCAATATTGAAGAATTTGGCTTTTTAAATTTTCTTGAATCAATTACGCCTTCTAGCGGTTAACATACAAGCTTAGAAATAACTTCCAGGATTTCTCCATGCCACTTTTAATTTAAAGCCTCTCTTATTGGAACACTCAGTTCAAGCTTTGTTCATTTATGTTTCAATACGAGGGTTGTCTTATATTTCTTACATATATCTTTGTACCATTTCTCATATTATCTACTTTTATTTCAGAAGCTTCGTGTCATCTATATAGGCCACTAGTTTGACTTAGGGGATTTTCAGTATTTGTAATGGTTTTATATCATCTCCAAAGTGCTTATTTCTGAGTCCTTATAAGTTCTCGCAGAAGCAGATTATGTGAGTGGGTGTTGCATCATAAAGTTATCATTTTCTACATAAAGATTCACTAACTTCCTAAGGTTGCAGTGTCTATTCGTCAGGTCGGTGACTGTCTTCAAATGTCTCTTACCCAGTTTCAATAGCCTGGTTAAGACTTCCGTGTCTACCTTATTCAGTAAACTTGTATGGAGGAGCCCTTGTGTCAAGCTCCATTTTATTTGGTGCTCCCTATTTAGCCAGTTCCCGATTTCCCCTCATATGCAATCTTTTGTGATTCCACAAAACGGTTCCAAACATTCTTTAGAACCTTCTTTGGCTGGACTGGACCGCCATTATTTTAGCTGCAATCATCTCGTGTACCAGCACCCATATTAGAGACACTTCGTAGTCTCTTGCCAGCATTTTAAGGGATTCTTGTCAGTATTTTACCAGTTTAGACCTAGTTGTTGTATTGCTGATAGCTTCAAGCAGAACTTAGCTGTCAGGATTATGTATTCATCAATGCAGGCAATAGCGGCAATTTTTTCTGCTTGAAAGACAGTCGTATATCGACCAAGGCTAAAGAAAATTCTCTTTCTATTCTATTTCTCCAGAACTACCTGGATGCATCACCTGTTCCCTAGATGAGATGATGATGTTTACTAGCTCAGTGTCATGCTATCAAAACCTCTGTGGAATATGGGTTCATCCAGTCCCTCTCGAACATTGCTCGGAACCATAAGTCGATTGTATGCTATTTCTTGTAGGTGTCGAGTTCAGTTAATGTAGATTTCAGTAACTGATACATTTACAATGGTAGAAAAAAACGATTCAAAAACTGCGAACCTTCTAATCCCAGTTGTTATAATTTTGCTTACTATGTTTATTTAATAAAATTTTTAAACGGATTTAAACACCTTTTGTCGATAATCCCTCTACTACTTGTCTCAATGAATCCCAAATATTTCAAAGATGCTGAAATGCATGAATAGTCGGCGAAACGTAGAAAAGGATTAACAAGACAAAATCACCACAGGACAAGAAACGTGAATTACAATAAACACTCCAACACTTCCAACAATACTCCCTTTAGCGATAAATAAACTGAAAAATATTTATTTTGTCATAGATAGTAATTGACAGATCGGTTTATTCTCAAGGTAAACTTTCTGTCTATTTTTATAAATTTCTAAAGAATGTATGGAGCCTAACTTTCACACAAATGCAAACTTGCGTGAAAGGTGGGTATCGTGAAGTGTTTTTTCAGCAACTTTATACAATCTATTCACTTTTAGGACGCTTTTTCTTTGATTAAGTTACACTTTTCCGACCCACCAAGAAATTACCTATCAGAATAATATGGTCGGTGACCGAGTTGTCCAAGTTGTGGCCTATGTAACGACTGCTCAAGTTTAGAGCACCTTAGGTGTGGATTCAAAAGTGATAAAAAATCAGGGAGTAGGTCTTACAGGTTCTCGGGTAATCCTACTTGAAGTTTACGTTAAGTTACTGAAGGTTTAATGGAGTTAATAGGTTAATGAAGTTAATTCTTACAAGTAATTAAAGTTGATAAAGGTAAATGGGAACCGCCCTGAATAATAATTAGTCTATTTATTATTTATTCACATCCGCTTGATAACTCGATAAATCCTGGGAATTTGGAAGGGAATCAATATGAACTACTTTGTTTAATTTACAAAAAAAAATTCATTGAATTAAAAAAAAGTACTATGTACAAGTGGTGACAATGTTGGAGTTAGACTTGTTACATTACTCCTTGGTACCGTCCAGGTAGCTATTCAGAGATAGTGATGTGGCCCGGGTGAAGTGATGTGGCCCAGGTAGAGTGATGTGGTCCAAGTAGAGTTATGTGGTCCAAGTAAAGTGACCCAGGTAAAGTTATGTTGTCCAAGTAAAGTTATGTGGCCCAGGAAAAGTGCATTCATTTGAAAGCACTACGGTAACGAGAAGTTAAGATGGTTCACTTGTTTTTATCGAAAAAGAGAGAGGTCGCCAAGGCCCACCAGAGGGTTTTATTGACTTTAGGCTGTTGTTCACTAGATTCCATTCTTGATGCCACATTCTTTTCAATAGAGATTTATATTGCCCTTTTATGTCATCTGCCCTCAAAACTGTAACGTCGACTGTCTTTATCTCAGCAGCATCACGAGCTGCTGTATCCGCGTTTTCATTGCCTTTTATACCGACATGGCTTGGTGTCCTTATAAATTCAACATATTTACCAATATTATGGAGGTGATGTATGGAAAATAATATTATCTTGACTAGTGGATCATCTGAAAATGGGTTTGAAATTGATTCAAGGACACTGAGAGAGTCACAGAGTCTTGCCATACTGCAAAACTAGAGTGCCTGCCAAATATCATAAAGTTCAGCTGTAAATATGGATGCGTAAGGTGACAGCGACTAAGAGAACGTTTGATTACCAACGGATATAGCACTGCCTGTACCAGTTGATGTTTTAGATCCGTCTGTGTATAAAATTGATGATCTTGGAAACTCGTGAGAGATTTCCAAAAAGCGCTGTCGGTACACTAATGGGGCAGTAGTGCAATTCTTAGGAAAGACAGTCAGATCTAAGCATATAGAAATTTTAGGCAGCTGCCATGGAGGAACTTCGAAGTTATTCAATGAGAGGATAGTCAAGTTATGCAATTCCAGGGGTTTTTCCATTTCTTCCAACGTAATGTATTAGAAGGACATTAACAATCGATGACGCATACCAAAAAGGTTATTATATGAGCTCTACTTACATTATTTACGTCAATTACATACTGTATAACACTTGAGTTTAATGTGGATTAATGTTTTCAGATCTTACTCAGGATTTTAGTAGATGCCATTTTTTTTGCGACGCATAAGATCCTAAACTTTTTCAATTACACTGAGAAAAGAAAATAAATAATAAAGAATTATAAACATTTTATTTCTTGAGCAATATAATGTACTTAATGATATTTGCAATGTCAATATTAATTTATCAATTATTTGCGAAAAGTAATGTTGATTGTACCTCCAGGAAAATTATTAATATTTATTGGATTGGATGCAGATGGAATATGTATATCTCTACCAGAGCGTTCCGAAAGTGTTTGCAGTACGGAACTGTCACTTTCACTACATGGAACACTCAAAACGCAACTTTCGGTATGTAAATGAATACAGAACGATCAACTTTCAGATGGCTTCGTCTAAAAATGTTTTCTTTGTCGATATTGAACGCTGTTGAAACTTGTTAGAAATCAAGTTTTTTGTACGACTCTTCAAATACAGGTAATTTTTTAACACATACACTTGAATTCCCTGTTTTCTGCTGTTGTTATCCGCAACATCTATTTGTTAAGCATTAATAACCATAAATAATAAACCTCAAAGCTTTTTAGTGTACCATATGACTGATACTAGTTGATCTTACACGGTATTACACTTAAAATACTTCTTATAATACCATAATTTCAATTCCGAAAATGTTATTGTCATTCGTTAAAAGAAAATACTTTCCCATTCCGAAACGAGAGGATTCAAAATCTTGAAAGTATCCAACTATTTATCATTCTCAAGAACCATTCATTTCTAAGACTAAGTGCAATAAGATGATTTTGTGACTTCGATGCCGTCTACTAATGCCTGTAACTTATTGAAGATCACGTACAGCTACCCTTATTCGAAGTACATTCCCAAAAATGAGAATTGTATTAATCGACCAGGTGAGAATAAATATCACCAATGTGACCACCGTCAAAGAATTTGATACCTGTAAAGAATTTTTCTCAAAATTTTACCTTTTTTCGATTTCTTGTCGGTTGTATCCCACGTTCTAAAAGGTCTTAACGCGAAATTTCGTTTGGGAACTCGCACCGAAGTAAAAATACAAACATTTTTTTGATGGACATGTTCAGACTTCCCAAAGTATCTACTTATATGTAGTTACTTCTGAGTAAGTTGTTATGAGGGCCTAAGCGTTAGTCGGAAAATTATATACAGGGTGGTCCGTAAGTAACGGTCCAAAGTGAAATGGAAGATTCTTCGCCTAAAGATATTACAATCTGACGCAACTTTTTTTATAAAATATCGATGATAAAAAAGATACAGGTTGGCAAAGTTGAAATGTCAAAAATGTTTTTCTCATTAAATTGGAAGATTTTGGATATACAAACGTAAAAATTTGGAAATAGGGGTTTTAGGGCCTGGGAAATCATAAAATGTTATCCATTTTGATGTATTTTCTAGAGGGCACCACAAAAGCTTATTTATCGTTAACGGTATCCCTCTATTGGAAAATATTAAAACTGCATCATTTTTGCGACAAAAAGGGTATACTTATCAT
>CAJUYI010003409.1:0-23596 GCA_910591695.1 Galerucella pusilla | reverse complement strand
TGGAAAATTGTGAATTTAGAAAGTCGTTTATGGCCATATTGGAATAATCTGCATGTAAAATGTGAAGTTCACAGAGAGAGTGAAAAAGATGATTGTCCTTTTTTTGTCATTTCTACATTAGATCCAGTTTAAAAGGAATTTATTTAAGGACAAGACAACCGACAAGAAAATTGAGTTCAGAGTAGTTTTGAGTCTTTTCAAGTAGCAGTGGTTATAAAACGATCTGACAATTACATTTCACTCACATACCTTAGGGTACGGACAGAAAGAAAGCGGGTTGCCTGCTCGCTGGTTATCGGTGCCGATCGGCGCCTAAAATCAGTATGCGTATTGAACGTGGACGCACAGTGCACAGAGACAAACCAGGCTGAAGCTTGTCGGCGCGTGTAGCAAGCTGCTGGCATTTTACCGGAATGAATATTTAATTATAAGCGAGCAGGCAATGGATACGGAAGCATTGATTTCTGCAGTTTTTAAACAAATCCCTGTATGGGACAAACGTGAAAAAAATCACAGTAATAGAAATGTTGTTGAGAAGTGTTGGAATGTTCAATTTTCTTCGATAGGTAGGTAAACGTATCTAGATTCATTCGCATAATAACTAAAAAAACGATCTGGATATCCTTGTAACTCTTTAAATAATTTGTGATATTCTCCAAATTGTGTCCGGTTCTGATTGATAGGATGAATGCCTGTTTTCGGTCTCCTCAATCTTAAAAACGGATTGTTCAATAGAATTTCTTCATCGGATGAGGACGACATTTTTGCTTCACTTTCTACTAAAATAATCTGCGAAAACAAGTAGCATGTTTACGCTTTCTTTCTGGGCGCTAACCTGCCTACACCGGCGCCGTCTTTCGGCGCCGATAACCAGCGAGCAGGCAACCCGCTTTCTTTCTGTCCGTACCCTTATGGTGTGCTGTAACTCAGCAGGTTAACCCAGAACCAGTATAACTATTTAGGATTTTTTCGTCATAACACGAATTGTCACATAACTAATGGATTTCAGTTGACATTTCAACCTTTCGTTTCCGTTATTGTCATTTATATTTAGTAATTTTGTTTCATGCTGTGTGTAAAATAATTTGACTTTGTTTATTTTGATTTAGTTTATTAGTTTTAATTATAATGGGTAAGTATCTAGAGGCTCTGGGAATCATTTCCAGCTCGAACGACTCTCCGTCTCCATAATATGTGAGTTCTTGTAAACCAGCTCTGGCTTTTATCAATTTCCCATTCTGTTTATAACATTCGTACTAATTGTTGAAAGGGATAGATAAATCTGATTTATGAAACCACAACTGAACTACAACTTCAATAGTTAGTTAGAAAAAAACACACAGAGCTACATTTCAGTAATTGATTCATTTGGGATGATTACTGAAATCAAATTATATACGAATGCATAGACTTTAAGAAAATTAACTTTGAATGAACTATTTCTTGTTCAGTTAATGCCTGGACTACTTATTTACATTATTGATGATGTTAAATTTAAATAAAGAAATTTTTAATTGATACCACAATGCTGTGGCTGGCGTCGAGATAGCGACAAGTGGATAAAGGGTTATCTTCAGGAAATTATGTATGCATTATATAAATGGAATTTGGTAAAACTGTCGTTCGGTTAAGGGATACTGTACTGTCCACTTGCATCACAAATGTAATTAATTGATTGTGTTAATGTATCGGGTGTCCTACGGCGCTTTGACAGTTTAATATCCCGAAAAATTTTTACATAACAAGTATGAAATATGGGAGCTATAAACAGTGGATATCACCAGATGGTGGAACAAAAAAATATATACCATATACTTATTGAAAACAAACATGCCTCAGCAGTCACAAAAATACAAAGGAGCTGTTATCAATTCAGACCATTTCCTAGTGATTACGAGTCTCAAGATGGTGCTACACAAAGCCAAAATTAACAAGAAGATTTAGTATGATTAAATTAAATTATCCGAACAACAAAAATAGATTCCAGGAAGCTCTATCAATGAAATTAGAAAACAACAAAGAATAATGTGATATCGATAAAGAAATAGAAAATAGGTAGTAAGCAAAACTACAAATGTTACAAAGAAATGTATCCAGAAGACAGAAGACAAAGGATTATCATAATGTCGGATAGTCAAGCAGCCATTAAGGCACTGAGCTCTTGTGTAATCAGTTCCAAAATGGTGTGGGAATGCCTAGACAAACTCAATGAACTAGGCGAGAACAACATAGTCACCTTACTATGGATTCCAGAACACACTGGAATAGAAGGAAATGAAATAGCAGATGAACTAGCAAAGAGGGGGACTGAAATACCTTTCTGGGGGCCCGAACCCTTTTGCGGAATCAGCTCCAATGTAATATTGGAAGAAATAAGTAAAGCCGAGAAAAAGAGAAGATCTGACCATTGGAAAGATCTAGTAGGGCTTATACAATCAAAGACTCTTCTGGGTGACTACAACCTGTTGAGATCAAAAGAATGCATAAGTCAAAGTAAAACTGCGCTAAGAGTTTTGACAGGGATCCTAACGGGACATTGTCGCCTGAATGGGCACCTGAAAAAGCTCAAAATAGTGGAGGAAGAAGAATGCAGATTTTGTGGAATGGAAGAAGAAACCTCCATCCACATACTTTCCAACTGCACAGCACTCCAGAATCCTAGAGCACAGCACCTGGGAGATTACTGGATAGAAGAGGAGCATTTGCCTAAGTTGAAGCCTGCAGACATCCTAAAATTCCTCCGGGAAATAGGACTAAAGGAACTACTAGTTTCTGAGACTCTCCTCAGAAACTGAGTAGAAGTAAGGGGGCACAATAGACCTTTTAGGTCTCAGTGAATGTCACCCCAAAAATCACTCACACATACATACATACATACATACATACAAAGAAATGTGGATGAAAATAGAAGTGAATACAAGAAAGTAAACAGAAACACTAAACTATTACCAAGGAAACAGAAGAAGGCCATTGGGAATCAAAATTGCAAAATATAGAAAATCTGATGATCAACATTAAAAATTTTTAACAAGTTGAGAAAAATAAAAAAATGAAGACAACAGTTAGCCAGTATTACCAAGATAAAAAAGGATGTTTTATAGGAAGCATAGAAGGAAAATTGGATAGATGGGTTAAATATTTCGAGGAAATACTAAATGTGGGAAAAGAAATAGGAAATAATGAAGAGGGGGATTCTGAAATACCAAAATGTACAAATAAAATTTTAATTGAAGAACTACGAGAGGAAATAGAGATCATAGCTAATATGTACAATAGTACTGGAGAAAACGGCATTACGGTAGAATTTTAAAAGTGGGAAAGCTACTAAACAATAGAATAGGAAATCTAATCCAAAAGATTCGGAAAGAATAATAAATACCTCGTACTAGTGTGGAGGACTGCTATGATCTGCCCAATATATAAAAAAGGAGATACCAGTGTTTGCGACAACTATAGAGGCATCTGCTCACATAATAAGAAACAGATTATACATATGCAAACGAAACCATAGGAGAAAATTAAGGAGGTTTCTGGAAAGGTCGTTTAACTATATTTACCATATGTGCCTTATGAACAAAATCTACCTCAATTGACATACAAAACTTATACAGAGCAATGAGCTGACTGGGACTGCCATAAGCTTATAAAAATGGTAAAAATGATACTACTGAAATCCCATTAGCTTTGCGTGCCTGTTAAGCTTAAAGTGCTCTGAAAATACCTACTACGGCTTCAACAGTTTTCCTATCTTTGCTCATTAGATATTCCGTAAATGTTGACGAATGTCCTGTAAACCTACCATTCTATAGATTTCTGTACCAGCCACTTCCTTGTGGCCATAATTATGTCGACGTTGTGACGCCGCAGAAGGGTTCCGGGAACCTTATATGACCTTAAGATACCTAGGCAATCCCATACTACCTTAAAAGTTAACTTCTATGGAATCAAGTGCCTCTTGCCTCTAGTGCAGCAAGGTTATCTGTGAAGATGGCAACTGATTGGTATGTACTATCTTGCCTTTTAATTTCTTTCAACGCAGTGGTGGTGAGTCGCCGACACTTTCGCTTGGAATGTAGTGACAACCTTAGATAGGCTCATTGGAATAGCTATCGTTTGTTTCAGCCCTACGATTCCGGCTCCTACACTTACTCTTGGATCTGTACGTATAGCAGGTTGCCTCAGCGTACCTCAGTGTACCTTTCTTATTTGGTAACTGGTACCATTGCTATATCTCGAGGCCGTTATGTCAATGTATTCATTACAGAGAGTGGTAAAATATTGTAGTACCGGGCATAAAATTTTGGATAATTTAGTTTTAAAAATTCAGTTTTAGCGCTTCCGATTGGTATGTCATTTTTTATGGGTTGATATTCGATATCTATAACGATTATTTCATTACAAAAATCAGTTTTCGTCAAAACATCGTAGGAAACCAAGTATATTTAATTTAATGTTTTTTTTTTCAAATTGAAGGCAGTGAATAGGTGCATACATTTAAATTGTAATATAATGGTTATAAATAAAATGTATATCAACAATAAATTGTGTAAGTAAATATTTCAACATAGTCATGAAAAAAATATTCTTAATAGCATTTAACAAATAGCATGGGTGTTAAATAATTCAAATTTTTGATGATGATAATAATGTCCCATTGTTATTTATTTATAGAAAACAATCGTTTGTTCTGGTTCAAATAATAATGCAAATGATTGTTTCGAATTTTTCAAAAAATAGCTTCAATTTCTGTTCATGTATGTCTGGATTTTTATAATATCAATTTTCAAATAGGAATTATTAATTTTATGGAGTTTACTGCAATAATAATTTAACAGGAATTGAAAGTTAAAGTAAACCCGTCACATAAAGACGATTGTTAATTTTTTGCATCTTTACAAAGTAGCTCAGCTCAACTTTTGAGCATTGTGGTCAAGTTTTATGAGAGGAATAAAAATTTAAAGCAATTTAAAACTAATTGTTACGGAATGTCTACAGATTTTGCGGTTTCCATAAATGTAACTAACAGCATATAAAATGTTAGTTTGAATAGGAATTTTAGAATACTTACAATTCTCGTTTAATTTCATCTTCTACTACAAGATCATACATTTGACTATTATTGGCTGCCATGTTAACAAGAAAAAGCGCATTCTTGCCTGGAAAATAAAAAAAAATATTGCTAGTTGTACTTGTACAAAATAAACACTCTCGACTTAGCACTACACACTAGTGGCTTAAACCATAAAAATGGTTTGATATGAAAGGATAGAATTTAATTATTCCTTATTAAAGGTAAAAGTAGCGGCCTGCTTTGGGGTTTTCTAGCCTCTTCAGTCGCATTGGATGTGGAGGCCAAGGAATGAGTAAGGAACGGGGTTGGCATGCGGAGGATCAGTTGCTTCATCGAAGATAACCCAGCAATAACGATTTGACAAGGTTTACTAGCTTTGTTTCATACATGGTTTAATGCACATCGCTGGATTATCAACGATTGAGTAAAAGTTTCTGAGAGGTTAGCCTATTGCTGTAAGAAAAACCTCCGAAAAAACTAACAGCAAATCAATCGGTACCGGAAACTAAACTAGAGCCTCCTGAGTACAAGTACAAAGCATAACCACCTAGACCACTTGCTGGGTAACTTTTTTTTATAAATAAAACAAGTGAGGTGATGTTTCTTGTTCCTTGTGCACAAAAATGACAAACTGAATGTCAACATGTTGCTATATTATAACTTTTTGCATTTGGTAGAGTCAACGTCAGGCACCTTTCCCACTGAGTACTTTGCACCTTGGTTTTCACCATTGACTTTTGTACGTTGGGTGCATGCTGAACAACAGCTAACAGGTCAATAAAGACATTTTTCGACAGCCTGGATGTGTTCCAATAGTTATAATTCAAATCTGGTTGCTAGACTACTTCTGAAACTAACTTGGTGCAATCAATTGTGGGTAACTTGCAGGGTAATGAGGTAATGAGATAACAAGAAAAAAATCGATGCAAAAGCCTTGGTGAACATGAACAGGAAGGAGATCAGGTCTGCAGGCTGATCTATCATCTAGGCAGAATAAAACTGGTGGAAAACACAGAGTGTCGTATCTGGATAGAAGATGAATCGGCGGAACACACTATGTAATACTGTGTGGCTGCCATACCAATAAAACTACAGGAGCTGCCTTCGGTTGCGAATGCGTATGAGGATGTAGGTAAACTTACCCCTTTCACAGATCACCAATACCTCAGGAAGATTGAACTTAAAGGGGTAATCTAATTAGGATTGAGGTAGAATAAACAAGTTACTTTACTTGTTCAAGAGGTTTTATTTTTTTCACGATAAAAATGAAGTCCACTATATAGATTGATTTAGATCGATAATTATTTGGTACTGATACTTACATACAGCATTGGTCCTTGCTAGAAGCATACTCATCTTGATTATAGGAGAAAGCGGTAGAGGTTGTGCCGCCGAACCCGACTGGAAAAATTTGAGAAGAAACCTGTCGTTATCCCTATGGAGAATAACAACTGCTTCTTCTAATAGTAAAATATGAACGGGTACTACTGGTTTATTAGGCCGCCTTAATTGCATACCGCCTTCTAAAATTAACCTGAAAACGAATAAAATCACATAAAATCCGTCAAGGAAATTCTTCAAATTTTATATCAATTTATTTATAATGTATTTGACAATATATAATGTAAAGGCACTGCTTTGAATGAATCAACCAGAAAAGGGACAGGAATAATATTAAAAAAATTAAGTCTCATATACCAATCATTGATAACTTGAGCCAGAAGCGATCATAGACACCGTTAAGCCTTAGCAAAAACCAACTAAGACTCCTTTGTAATCCACGGTACAGTCAGGGAATTCAGCGCACCTTCGAAGACGACGTGTTCTGATCGTTTTTTCGCCGTCCTCCGTCCTCTTAATGAATGTATAGCATGGTCTAACAGGTCGAGTTTCTACAGAAGGATTAAATATCTAATAGTTGGTACATGTACAGTAAACGCAAACGGAACATCCCTGAGTAAATACTTTAGGGATGAAAGATTCAGGGGAGGGCGGAAGTCAATACCTCCCTCAAACTATCAGGTTTCTAGTTGCTCGTTGAAGTCAATACATTAAGCACGAGAGAGTTCCCCTTAGAAACGGGAGAATCAGTCAATGTCTTTCGCTCTGACAGGTTTATCCAACAGACCAATACCCTGCTGAACGGGGAGAGGGATTATCGATTGCTAACCGAAGAAGAAAGCCAACTGAGTTGATACCTCGCTAGGCTTCTGGCTACGATATCACTTCTGCCAGGATGTACTAACTGAAATAATGCGACCCAAATAAAACGAATATGATTAGGGGATGTCCTATAACTGAGCAAAGAAGAGAGCACAATTCACTTAATTCTATTATTATCTAAATATTTACTGAATAATTATTTTAAAATTAATGATATAAGTACCTAAATTTCGTTAAATCGAAAGTCCTAAATTCTTGTGCTATGGGTTGTTCAGATCTTTCAAAGCCACTAGTATCCAAATGTTTTTGTATTTCTTCCAGTCTATGTTTGTTGTGTGCCAATTTTGCCGCCTCGTTGACGTGATTTAAAATATCTTTGGACATTAGATGAGCTTTTTTCAAATTCCACAGCTCTTCCTGTTGTTGTACTTGTTCGACATCTTTATTTGTTTCTACGCTCTGGATCAACCTTTCTATCAGTAGTGGATATTTTGAAAGCCTCTGCATCTGAGTTGGCAAAATTCCTTGGAAAGGTAGTCGCCTAAAAGTACAAAACATTAGTTACAACATATGTTATGTAAATGGCAAGCTGATATTTTAGGAGTTATTACTATCAGTTTTAGGTAGGGTTATCTGGCAACCTTGAAATAACAAAGTAGTTCAAATGAATTTCAAGTCATGTTGAATTGTTTCTTAAGCCAACCCAAGATAATAGAAAAAATATGAACTCTGTGATGATTGTAGCATTCTAGGAAATTTATATTCTTTTGTAATATGTCCATGGTTAAATCCAATATCAAAAGCATCCAGTTGCAGAACAATAACAGCTAATCATAAGCCTTGCACATGCTTTCGAGTTCATGGTGTTTTATTTGTTGATATAGTTGCAGATACGTTGGTTACCAGATGGTAATAATAATAATACAAGCAAAAATGTAAGATATAAAAAGGAATATCAAAAAGGTTGGAGCCATCTAATGGCGAAACAAAAGTTGGTAATATAAGGAAAGGATAAAATATAATATAACAAAATCGGGATGATGTCATAAAAAAGTAATAAACAGAACTGAAGCCGCTCTCCTTTGTAAAATAAAATGTTTTGTGCAAATAGTTAAAAGTTGAAACAGAATTTTCTCAAATTTCAGTTTTTTGCTTTGATGTGTTAATACTTGTAGTTATTCAGAAATGAATTTTGAAGAACAGATAATGTTGAAAGAGTGTCAACACAACGATTATGCTGTTGAAAGACGGAAAGTATTCAAAGTCTCACAAAAGAAGACAGCAGCATTCTAGTCTTTCTGAAACATACATGATATTTCTTGTGACAAAAAGTATCTCTTTTAAATCCAGAATAATTTCAATGGCGTAAGCTCCGAATTTTAAGTCACATCAAAACGCAAACTTATTAAATAGTTATGAAACTGAGAAAAAATATTTGACCCAAAAAATTTTGTTTTTATTCACGGGGAAAGCAGCCAGCAAAACAAACTAATTTTGCTTCCATTTTCAAGGCTAAAATATTACATTATGGAAGCAAAGTTTTCTGAAAGTTTGAAAGTTTACTTTAGCGAGAAATAATTTGTGCTTTTGGCTGCTTTCCCAGTGAATGAAGAACGCATTTTTTGTGTAAAAAGATTTTTTCTGTTTTACTTTTTAACTTTTCAACCGTGTGACTATTTGACAGTTTTGGTTTTTAAATAAATTATTCTACATTTTTTTACTTTTTATTTAACAAATTAAAACAACAATACCTGCACTGCCGTCTCTTCTCACACTCAGTCAAAACAGCATCGAATTTTGAGTCCCTTTCCCGTCTCTTCTTAATAAATTCTAACGCCATTTGTTGCCTTTCGCAAAATTTCGCAGCAGCATTTTTTAATAGCTCTCCATATTTTTCTCCAAAAATATTTGCTATCAAAGTATCAACTTCTTTTACAATGGGACCTTCCCTTCTCTTCATTTTCATTTCCATGTTGAATTCAGTATGGAGCTCTAAGATTTCTTGAATATTTGCAAATATTAAATTTAGTTCGTCTGGTTTCAACGTGTGGCTATCCACTATTTTCTTGTAGAATATACAGTAGAGAACTTTCAGGTTTTTAACATGCGAATTTTCGGTAAGGAAGAGTTCTGAAAAAGAAAACATAATAGGTATACATTTTCAAATATAAAGCATAAATGAAGATATCAATTTTAATCCTATAACTCTCTAAGTTTTGTCTGTAAATCCTCTTGGGGGAAGTTTTACTCTGTTTGAGGGTCTGCCCTATAAAGTAATTTAGCATTTTGCAATAGGTATGACTGGTACGAGACATTGGCAGATTTTAATATTTAGTTTGGTCATTTTATGTTAGTGGTGACTCACAGAACCAGTAGCCAGGTTCAAGTTAATTCTAGTAAATTCGAAATCCTTTGTTGAGTTGAGACAGTCGTGACATGTTTACAACCGACTTCCTGCAGAACTAGAGCTGTTTGGGATTGCATTTGACAGTCGCCAAAGTAATGTTTCCCATAATTTGGACAGCACTGATTGCTTGATTTGTTCTGCATCACCAGTCTTTACATGCTTCAAGACTTCGCTGTCTTTAGAGTTTTTTTGTTTTTGGTTCTTGGTTGTACAGTTTATGTTAAGAGACCAGTAGCGCTTATTATAAGGGGCTTATTATAGGCTCAAAAGTCTTTTCACTAAACCCTTCTTTGGGTACTCCAGTCCTAGGAGTCTATTAAGACAGTGCTCCTTTAAAGCATTCTTTAGCTAACTGGTCCACCAAACTATTGTCTCTAGTTTTCTAAGAGATTACCTATTTACAGTTTCTAGACCTAGTTATTGGATTGCTGATAGTGGATCCTGTCAGTGAATAGCATGTATTAATTTAAAAATCAGTTGAAACTTGAATCATTTTAGTGATCTAAATTTGTAATTTTGAGCTATTATGTGTCTTTAAAATCGTACATTAGAGAATGAAATAAGTCAGGTATGCAAATTTTCGGCTAATTAAAAAGATTGATATTATCATTATATCTAATTAAGAGAAACTGAAAAATCAACCACACCAAATAATTTTATACTGATCAATATCAATAAGTAAAAAAATAGGTATGTTGTATGTTCGATTTGTCTAAATAGTGATTGATTCAATGGGCTTCCGTCGTTCGGAACTGATCTAGTTCATAGAACCAGATGACTGAAGTGAGCGGAATGAAATAATTTCATTCGAGCTTCAATAGACCTTATTAATTGACATTAGAATCGATGATAATCATTGACATTACGTCAGTCAACTCGATATAAGTGGGATGTAATCAATATCGCTTATGTCTTCTATACTGATAGTATAACTTCTTTCAACTAATAATGTTTAAATCTCTCTATTGGTTTGAACAAATGACCAATTCTACAAACTATGTAAGTGATTGAACTAGTACATGAACCAAACTGACCTGATACATCTGGTGTTTTAACCCACAGTAGTATTTACCAATAGGTACCTAAGTTAAAAATATCTTTATTGATATTTTTCATTGTACTTTTTTGTTTGGTTTTCATATTAGCATATTTATGATCAAACAACAACCGTATTAGGGTTCCTCAACCAAACTAATCTTTGTTCTAAAATTTAAGGTAGGTACCTACCACATAACTGTATGTATTGTATTGTATTTTATTGTTAACTAAAACCTTGTTTCTTGTATTATCCCACTGCTAATAACCCTTAGTGGTTGATGCAGTTTGATATTAAAATGAAAAAAAACAACCAGATTTTTAATGAAACAGAAAAAAAGGCATGAACTGGAACCAGTCTAAATCAGAAATCATACGAAAGTGCATAACTTTGGAAGGAAAGGATTTTTCTGAAAAGATCCAGTTCTAATTTGTTTGATTGCGTTGTATTGTGAGTTATGAGGTCGCGACTGAGATGGAACCACTGTTGTATAAAAAATAGTGTTTCACTAGACACAACAGCTAAGGACACAGTTTAAATTCGATAAAACATAAAGTGTTTTAAGAAAATTACTTACCATTTATCACATCTTGTCTTTTTTTCTCGGGCGGAGGAAGGTTTTTTAATTCTTCTAAACTCTCCCAATGGTCAGGTTCAATATCACTATCCGATTCTAAGGTACTTCGTCGCGTATGATCTTGAATGACAGCGTCCACGCTATTACTCGGACTTTCCGAGAGTCTGCCACTAGAAAAATAAAAAAACTTTAGACAAACGTTGTTAGTTCAACAAATAAACATCTAGTTATTTAGGAATCTCCTAAACTCGGATCTATATGAACAATATTTCGAAGCAAATCTATTTTTTTTATATTTTATATGCAATTGAAAAATATCGTCAAACTGTTCCAACATCAATACCGATAAAAATTGTAGCGAAGACGTTGAATAAGATTTAAAAAAAAGAGTTTTGATGAGTTAATTTGCAGTAAGCTGAAAATCATAATTTTTTTTAGTTGGTGCTAAATGCGGGTACTCTGAGTTTGCAGCATACTATGTTGCCAACAATTCGGAAAATATTTGCACCTTGTTACATTTTTAAAAGTATAAATACACTGAATAGTGGGGTAGTATTAACAAAAGAATTAGGCAATCATGGGGACTGCCGACACAAGTGAAAACGCAATAAAATAAACCCCTTTTTAAAATTTTATTGTAATTGGTCAAAGGAAATTTTTATCGTACGCTTGAAGTAGATGAATTTTTTTAAATGAAACAGCCCCCTCAAAGCATTTTATCGTACGCCAGTGGTATATGAAAAAATGAAAATTTTTGGATTTTAAATTTATGCTCACTTCCTGTGAATATTCAAACTTACAATACACACATTTAGGACCAAATGAGGGTATTATATAAATTTCCTTATTACTGGAATATAGTTCCTTGATGAATTTCAATTCAATGGCTAAGCCGGTATATAACGCCTGTTCATCATAAATCGGTATTCGCAGTTTTTTCCTATATACAAACAGTTAATTTTAATTCACCCAGATAAGAATTTTATAAAAATGTTTCATCTTCCTAAATATTTTCCAAGTATACGCCTATGCAAACTGATTTCTTAATTTAGCAATTAGTCAGATCAACAAAATAATGTGTTCTTTTACATATGTTTCGATTAGGTTACACAATATTTTTTTAAAAAGTTCAATATATTGTGATGTTTCTATATTAACCAGATGGAAGTAATTTCAAAACATTACATAAAGGATATGCGTATTTTTTTATATTTACAACATGATTGAAATAAATAAAAGCATATATTTAGGTCACCTAGCAGACCTCCATTACTACGTCTCAAAATTTTATTGTTACAAAATAAAAATTTTTTAGGCTCCGGCATTACAAAATTTTCTTGAATAATTTACATCAGGGGTTCGACTGAAAATTTTTAGTTCTACTGCTTTGCACTGAGCTACAACATTATGTTACAATCTAGAATCTATTTTCTCTAACTTGACAACTTCCTATTAGAGCAGAGGATCACCCCTTTTTTTTTTTCGCATACCGACCAACCTCGTTCTAGTCGCTAAAAACAGTCTATCTTTATATTTTCGAGTAATAAAATCGGAAGAAATAACAAATTATGGATGGCTCATTGAGAATGGTTATGTGCTTACGAATTATTATGAAGGTATCACAAGTATGGAACTTTTACAAAAGTATTTTTGTGCCTGCTCCGGAAAATCTCCGTGTTCAACGGAAGTATGCCCTTGCAAGCAATCTAATTTACAATGTTGCGATATTTGTTCTTGCAAATCTTCTTGTACAAACCGACATGACATTGTATCTGATGAATCGTAAAAATAAAAATGATGCTTAAGTATATATTTCATTTTTTCCTTCAAATGTTACTCTCGAACTTTCGTCTTTTTTCGTAAAGTTGCAATCGATTTTACTTGATATCTCTGATAAAATCGGATTTATCGACTAAAAATACCAATGCGGGAGCCGCGCGGCGAGAGTGCTCATCTTAAAATCGCTCTCTTTTTTTCTACTGCATATTACTAGCTCAAATTTTCCCAAAAACTTCCTCGATTTCTATATTTCAATACTGCGTATTCAGATATGAACAATTAAAAACTTCCTCACTCAACTTTTTTCATCGTACGTAAAAAGTCAAAAATTCGAAAAAAAAATTTCTTCAATTTATTGCTCGAATGTAAAATGCTTTGGGGATTTCGGACTAGTTTCATTGTCTCTAGAATGGGCTTGTTCAAGAAAAAATTTTTTAGTTAATAATAGAAACTAAAACTCATTTTAAACAGATTCCCAAAATTTTAGATTTTTCCGCGAACGTTTAAATCCTCAAATTAATTAAAGAAATTGGATTGAACGAAAACGGGGCGTGGTTACCTGTGAGGTCACAGTGCATATGCTATTTACACCTAACGTTTGAAACGCCGCGAGTCGAGAGCTGTATTGTGTATATTGTATCGTTTTGTGTAAGAAAAAAAAAACGCTGGACTGTTGTTGACTGTACCTACTGTTTTATTGTGAAGGGAGTGAGAAAAAAGTGGTAAATGAATACTATTTGATTCCCGACTGTCCTAACACATCCAAGAATGTACCAGAAAAATATATATACATTAAAACACTGAGCAGTGGAACAGTTAAATTAAAACCTTGAGTAGTACCGAGATTGTTTGACTGACTAAAAAATACAGTAACAATGCATAGTTCAAAGCCACGGTCACAGTTTTTACAAGTTAAGCACAGAAAATAGAGCCTCTGATGATGATAAATAGGAGGAAGAAAATCAAATGGATATCACACGAATGGATCCTATATCTCGGGAAATAGGGATTCAGGCTTGCATTAAGGCTTATGTACGTTCCAAAGTGATTCAATGCGCGGCGAGGGGCTTTGTATATGAAAAATGGCCTGAAAAGAGAAAATGCTCTAGCAATGAGATCGTTCCAAAGAAATCGTGAATGGAAAAAAAAGGAAAACCTATGAACGAAGAGTTTTCAATATCCACTAGAGTTCCTTCTACATTTAGCTCGTCAGAATCAAGTATGTCAGAGCCGAATAGCTCAATTTATCTAGACACTAATAGGTCAGACGAAATAGAATATTTTATTTAATAGAAAAAAAATCCAAAGCTTCATTTGGGAGTTCCGAGTCATCCATTATTTGTTGTGAACAAAAAAAATGTGGGCTGGACAAGCTTGATATCTTTTTAAAATTGAAAAAGATCAAATTGAATTTACCTATTAGGAGACGATTTTGGTGTGACACTTTCCAGAGTATGTAGCATTATACAAAAAACTATACCGTATTAGCCAGTTACCTTTACACATTTGTGCAAGTAAAGAAAAGACTTCCTACTCCCTCCAGACGCAGATATGAAAATGTACAATTGTTTTGAAATTTCGATTCAGAAACCAAGTGTGAATTCTTTGCTTCTATTTATGTAGTCCCTCACCATAAAGATATCGACTTCAGATGAATTTGCAAAATCTGCTTCAATAATTCCGGTATCTACTGAGTACATCTTTAATAGCAAAAATCACTAACACTTTTAAAATTTAAAGATATTGCAGCTGTAACCAACTTTCTTATGTGAAACGCAGCGGTGTACAGAGCACAATATGCAATGTGACGTCACAGTCGGTTCTGTCGCTTTTTAAGAGAGCTCCATTTTCAACCTCTAATATCTAAGTAGTGGGGAAAGTTCAAGAGCTGAAAATTTCACTAGTTATTTTGATGATTTAGTTTTACAAAATAACGTAAGAAAACCCGAGGAAATTTTTCATTGATAACAAGCCCATTGGTTGAAGAAGACGTCATTAAATTTTCGTGAAAAAATATGAATTACTTATTCGCCGAGAAACCGCGAGTTGATTGTCGAAAATCGTAAAATCGTTTTTTTCGCATTTTCGGTTAAAAAGTCAATTTTGACCATGTTCCCCCAATTTTAGAAAAAACAAATGTCATATTCGTGTTCAGCACCCTCGAAAATATAAAGATAGACTGTTTTTAGCGACTAGAACGAGGTTGGTCGGTTTTTCATTTTCTAAACGACTATTTGGGGGTGATCCTCTTCTCTATATTAATATAATGGGACACTCAGCAAATCAAATAGATGGAACATACTTGTTACATTCTAATTAATAGACAATCTTTAGTTGAATGAATGAGAAAATTATATCTACTAGATTTGTAGATTACAAGTTGGCCTAACCAATTTTCCATATTTCGCTCTGTAAGATCTTTTATACACCATTCATCGATGGTCTAATCCAAAAGTTCTGAGCTCTAGGCAGACCTAATACCTAAATACATGTAGCATTTACCTTATAGATGGTATCTGAGTGAACAGTGTACAGCGAGAATTCCTGTCATTACTCGGAGATCAGATTTCTGAATCTCCAATTGGAACGATATAGGTAACCTTTGTGTCAAATTCTGCCTGGATTACTTTTCAGGTAGGCTAATAGATGACGACACAGTGCCACTCTGGCCAATAATTTTAAATAGGACCTTATGGCAAGTGATATCTAGTTTGAAAGGCATTAACATTGGCTACATACCCTTATTAATTTTGTTTGGGTTTAAACTAATTTTGACGGATAAATTAAATAAATACCAAAATTATTAATACACATTTAAATATTGAAGATTTTTCAGTCCGCCTCTGGTTAGTTGGCAAAAAAATTGACGTTTTTGATTCAATAGTATTTGTTGCTTTGCAAAGTTTTTCTAAATAGCTTAAAAATATTTAAATTTATTATTGTTTAACGAGACGTTTAAGAGTTTACATAGGCAAAATGGTACGTACTCAAGCCGACAAAGTAGCAGCTATCTTAATAATTGGAGATTCTAGGAAGAACCTCCATGAAGCGGAACGTTTATTTAATGAGAGATATCCAGATCGCCCTATCTCGAGAACTTATTTGAGGGAGCTTTTTCACAAGTTTGAAGCAACAGGTAGTGTTCAAGATGCCAAACGATCTGGTCGGCCAACATTCGGTGATGATAAAAAAATTGATATAGTTGCTGAAATTGTAGTAAACCCTACTTCCTCTTCAACTAAAGTTGCGTCTATCTGTGAAGTAAGTAAAAGTACAGTACAGAGAGTGTTGGCTAAAAATAAATTTCATCCATACAAGGTAAAAATGGTGCACAACCTTAGGATGACGACCCCGAATTCTGTGAATGTATGACAAATAAAATGAGTCAAAACCCACATTACACAAAAACAATTTGTTTTAGTGACGAAAGTACTTTTTGCCTCAATGGAAATGTGAATACACAAAATGTAAGGTATTGGAGTGACACAAATCCTCACACCTTTCGTGAACAACATACCCAATTTCCAGAAAAAGTCAATGTTTGGGCAGGTATTTTGGGAAACTACATAGTTGGTCCGGTCTTCCTAAATTCAAATTTAAGCGGTGAAGTGTATCTGGAGATGTTACAAAATGCAATTGAGCCGTTAATTCATGAAATTCTGGAAGATAATCCAGGTGAATTCGGCCATCTGGAAATAACATTTCAACAGGATAGTGCTCCTGCACATTATTATGGTGCAGTAAGACGTTACCTGGATGAAGAATATGGAGGTAGATGGATCAGCAGGCGAGGTCCTATAGAATGGCCACCTTGGTCACCAGATCTGACACCATTAGATTTTTTTCTATGGGGGAACTTGAAATCCGAGGTTTATACTACGGCACCAGATAGCATTGGCGTTTTGAAAGAAATAATTATTGAAGAATGCAATGCAATTTCAGCTGAGTACGACAAGAGTTTACTAATAGGATGTATTATTGTCAGGAAGTAGACGGGGCACATTTCGAACACTTGCTATAAGAATCCATTGTTGATTTTTGATTAATTAAATTTAAAAAAAATAATTTCAATAATTTTGGTATTTATTCATTTTATCCGTCAAAATTAGTTTAAATCCAAACAAAATTACTATGGCTATGTAGCCAAAGTCAATTCCTTTCAAACGAGATATCACTTGCCATAAGGTCCTATTTAAAATTATTGGCCAGAGTGGCACTGTGACGTCATCTATTACTATTACGTCACCTGTTACCATTCGTAGAGAAGTTTACAACACTTTATTTTCACCCTCCAAACTTTATTAATGTAAGTGTAGCCGTTCAAAAGATACGAGGGGGGAGGAGACTTTTGAATAGCACTGTATAAATATTATATTATATTAAAGTATTAATCAGACAACGACTTCAATTTTTCATGGTTCTTAATATAAGTCCTTCCATATTTATTATTTAATTAAAATAAATGTAAACAAAAAGAATTCAACTCCAATCTGGAGATTTTTGGTATATTTTATGATTGCCGACAAAAGTGAAGAAGATACATACTTTAAGACAAACTATTTATTTCGCTAAAAATGTCAACGCCGCAGAGGTCAATATAGAGCAGTATCGTTATTTCTGATACAAATCCAAAAAGAACACAGCACTGGTCTGGTTGCTAGTGCTGTCAGCTGTTGGGATGTTGGCTTCAAAGTGTATGATTTTAATATATCTAGTTTCTTTGGACACAATTTTACATTTTTGAAATCCAATATTTATTGTAATACTAAATAAAAATAACATAAATGTTTAAGGGATCTATTAAAAGCTGTTAGCGACTTACTTGCAGGATATACTGGAATTTGAGGAACTCCCTGAATCGGTGTTGGACAAAACTGTATGGCGTTCCAAATCGACATCTCCACTACAAAATCAAAATAGCACTACTTTACTTTTATGCTAACTACTAAAATAAAAAGAACTTTTATAAATCAATCCATAAAACACATCGATTGCATAGAATACTAAATGTATTCATTCATTCATTTCACAAATTCTTAATTTCATAAGTCGAAGCATCTTCAAAAATATTTTGCTTCCTTTCTCTCGATATTTTTTCCACTAATGTAGTAGGTTAATATTACGTAAGCGATCGGTTTGTGCATATCCCGATATGTAAGTACATTTCATACATCAATTTATAAAAATTCAAGTATGATGGCAACGAACATTAACATAGACAAGAAGGGTCACTCTCCGTCGGAACTTTTATGTCCAGCTTACAGAAGCGCGCCGACGATTTCGACAAATTCCTGGAGCCACACACGTGTTCGTGGTTATACGAGGTTCATGCAAACCGCTAGAGATTAAAACGAATAAACGTTCACTTACCAGGGTGATTTAAAAACATCTAGCAATAATTGTTATTCTAACTTATTCCGCTTAGTGGGAATTAAAATAAAAAAGGGAATATCGTCAGGATATTTAATTGGTGAATCTAAACATAATTATAAAAAGAACTGGTACCTAGCAAAAATGAAGGGAAAAATGAAAGTTACATCAAAAAGTAATAATGTAGTAAGCTACAGATGGGACTAGTAGGTATAAAAATTAACAATAAAATGTTTGCAAATGCCAACTTAAATAGGTATTCTAATTTAAAATGTATACAGGTTGTTTCAAATCCAAGGCCATCAAAGAGTACCAACTTACCTAACAGTAAAATACGGGTAGGTACTGGGAAAAATAATTATCGCGATTCGAAAATTGTGAAGATTGATACACGAACCATTAAAAACCAAAGGCGTTTAACCAAATGAATTAAAATCTATGAATTTTGAAAGTCTTTCATACTGAGTAGCCCGTTAACAACTCAATTAAAAAAATGTATTTAAGTAAATGTGAAATAAAATATACCTGTAGGTTATTAAAGATGTTTTAAGATATTCAATTTTATGTTAGGTTTCATCGATTGTTTCGAAGAATATCTATTTTTTATATCCCGGTTCGCAAATTTAATTGTAAAATAAATCCGCAGCCTAATATATAGGTTTAAAAAATATTTATGAGGAAACTCTTCACAAGGATGTGTAAATAGTAAATTTTCACATAATTTTCTAAGGGTCGCTCCAACGTTCTCGTGACAACTAATTTTATTAAAATTTTCAACAAAGATTATATCTAGTTGTTTAACATATTCTACAATATTACTAGGAGGTACATTCAGACCTCCATAGTTTTTAGAAGTCGAATATGCTTTATGCACTAAAAATACAGCCGCTTCTTTTGGTAATGTCTTTTCATCATTATACTTTGTGCAAGCACTACAAGAGTGTTGCAACAAACATTCCCTTAATAGATAGCCAGAAATGTATACTAGAGCATTGCCATCCGTATACTTGAAAGATTTCTATAGTCGCATGTGAAAACTTTTAAAAAGCTATTATTTGCCAATATAGGTACATCAATATTTTTATATTCCTCTAGCATATCAGGAGTTACATTGAGCAAAACTGTATTAATATCATTAATACAATTGGCACCTTCAACCTCATTAAAATATTTTAGAGAAAATAATTTCTTGAATGCCCTACAAAATTGAATTGGGGTTGGATTTCTCGAGTTTCCGCAACAATTTCTTACCAGACCAAAAAATTTTTCAATGCAATCCTGATTAAGGTTTCTTGTTAAAAGAAACACTAAGTGCGCAAATGTTTATTTTATTTTTAAAGGAAAATTCGCTCACTCAAAAGGACAACTGGTATATTTCTTTACATTTCCCTACGACGGACAACCTGTTTATGCATATCGCACGTAGGAGACTTACCGTGCTCTTTATACGGTAGCATCCGATATTCGAGCGAGATAGGCATAACGAGGGGAGGAGCTTAGAGTGATCCTTCTTGTCTATGTTAATGTTCGTTGATGATGGCTACTAAATTAGTTGCAATAAACGAGAAATAAATCAAATTGCGGTATTTAGCACAAGATAAATACAAGCAGAAACCGAGAAAGTCAACAAAACCATTACATTAAACTCGAAATAAACTTTAAAGTACTTCTGTCCAATTATAATAAATTGCACGTCGAAAATTTAAATTAATTGTTATGATTCCAAAGGATTATTGGATACGCAGGACCGTAATTCGCGATATAAATTGTTTTAGTTTAGTTAGAGCAGCCCAAAAGTATGGAAACGGCTAATTATTTCGTAAATTGCTAGTCGTAATTGTACAAAATTTGGGGTACACCTATTTTGGGATACGTATATTCCGGATTTGATATTTGCAATGTTGCCAGATTAGCTGTTTCTTTTATATTAGTAGTAACTTTGGTTTTTAAATTTATCACCCTGTATATTTAGTCTTTATCTGAATCTCCTATTCAATACGAGTTCCCCCATATGTAACACGTACTATTTTATTCAGAATAGGTCTTAAATACCTACATAAAACAGTGCAAAATATGTATACTTTGGCAAGTTTATCTGAAGCTGTGAAAGGAATGCAGTCGAAAACATTCGATATTGCCACGTTTAACTATGAAAAAGCTAAAGTGCTGAATATGTACTGATAATAATTAGAAAAGGGACTTTTTATTATTAACAATATGATTAAACATTAATTCTTTAATGTGCTTGTTTCCTTGGATTTTTTCTAATAACATTATTTTTTCAATTTATGAATATTAAAAGATGAGCACTTTTCATTTTACTTGGTAAAATAGGTACCGTACGCCATTAGTACGTATGCGCCATGTTTCCTCCCCTCTTACCGATGCCCCTTAGCTTCAGATAAACTTGCAGACTATAGATTTAGAGAAATTTAAATGTTCAAGTGTAGAATAGTGTGATTTTGTTAATGAGGCGATTCTTTAACGGAAATGGGACGGAAATAGGAAGGAAATATAACGTCAAATAAATATGAACTTCTACTTACAAATGAAATTGTACCAACACTGAGACATTTTTTCTCTCATTTTTTGGGAATCAAACCACAATAATGTTTTTTATTTTTTATTTCGACGTTACACTTCAATATAAAAAATCACCAAACTGAGTTATACATATTTTGAAAACAAAAATAATCATACACAAAAAAGTAACAACAAACGCGTTTTATTAACAACATTTCCAAAATAAGCGAAAAAAGCGCTATCCCAATAAAAACCGTTCCTGGAACATGCACTCCACTGGATTCCATTTCTAGTAGATCATATCGTTAGAATGTCATAAAATAATAGTTATTTATTTCACATTTTACCAGATCTACTATAAATGGACCTTGATAAAATTTGACAACAAAGTTTTGTAGTCTTAAACTTCAAAATATTATTGATTGTCTAGTTGTCATATTTTTTCGTTGTGTCAGATAGGGACCAAAAATTATTTTATTACTAGTTAATCTTGACAATGGTAGCTGGAACGCTACCGAAACGTCGAGATAAAAAATAAAAAACATTATTGTGGTTTGATTCCCAAAAATGAAGAGAAAAAATAATAAGTAATGCCACAAGGAACTTACAGAAGATATTTTTTTTGGAAGTGAATAACGAGTCTCTTGCAAGTGCACACTTGTTTCGCAGAAAAATGTAACATGTATTGTAAGGTGAAATATAAAAATATAAAAATGTGAATATGTACAATGTAGAAAAATGAAATTTTGAGTAGAAAATGTATGTTTACACTGAGAAACATCTGGAGCTCCAGCTCATTTTGGTGTAAATGTTCGGCGATATTTAGATGAGATATTTTCCGGACGATGAATTGGTAGACGAGGTAGAATTGAATGGCCTCCACGTTTACCTAATTTAATTTCCAAAAGATTATTTTTATTGGGGTACTTGAAAAATTAATAAGCGTTGCCAGACTTATGTTTTATATATTTTCGAACTTCCAGATTGACTAAATACGGTGGTTTCGGCTTCAAATCAATATTGAATCTGTTTAAAAGCAAATTTTTGCATAAAATGTCCCAAATATCGTTTTACCCTTTTGAAGTATTCCCAAAAAAATGTGGGCATCATCTTGTTGTACGACATACCCACCTTGTTTTTCTTTGATACATGTTTCCTATGAGAAGTGCACTGTGTTGATTGTTCCTTGGTCACTAGTGTGTTGTGATGGATCCAAGTTGGATACTCCGCTTGGAGTAGTCGATCAAAGACTGAAGTTGAGAGTCTTGATCAGAATGCCGAAATTTTCGTCATTGATATGTGCGCTGGATAACGTCTCTAATGTCAATAAAAATATATTCTGTAAGCCAGGTGCAATAACGGCTGTGTGTCCAACAGTTGCAATACAAAATTGGTTTGGAATACTGGACTACTCTGAGTGCCATCTCTATCTCTGTCTAGTAGATGAAATGGCGGAATATTCCTCAACATTATTATATTTATGACAGTAAAAATAAAATCATCAAATAGTTCAGTATCACTATTTCAAAATTGGATTAATATTTTGGAAAACATTGATGCTCATTTTCCAAACAGACATACCTGATGTTGTTAGCACACTACTGCTGGGAAGGACCAATAATTAATCATGTAAATCCTGATTAATTGTTACATCATTATGAAAACAATATTTCCTTAACGTCTATAAATAAAATTAGCGGTTAAATTGGTCCAACAAAATGCCACATTTATTCAATGGAACATTTTTATGTACTTCCTGCATCGTAAATATTTGGTAATACTGATGTCTCCGAATTTTTAAACAGATGTAAATAGAATCGGATTGGTCTTATTTGTCAAGTAGCGCCGAATTTGTAAGCTGTCCATCTCGCACATCGATCTTACCCTACAGTTACTAATATTGCAAAGTTTGCCAAAATCAATTTCAGAATTGACAAACACTTGTCCGTTTCCCTTGCCGACTTTTTCCTTTGATTAGATATAATATGGCGCAGATGTAGGGTACAAGTTGATTTTTGTCCTTCGTATTTGTCAGAACTCGTTACTATTTAGATCCCTGTTCAATATCTAGCCTTCAACTAAAAAAATGAGAATATTAAATCCTATTCTGTACTTTTTGATGTTTTTCTTTATATTTGGAAACTTTCTCGTACTTTCAAAGTTGAGAAAATATATTCAAACTTACCTGAAGCGATTTGAAAAAGAAATGAATAAGATTAATATCAAATTCAAATCGCGACATGTCCATCAGTCAATTGCAAAACGCGTCAACTGTATTTTATTTTATTTATTTATCAATATGTTTGATTATTTAACAAACTAAAATTATTGAATAATGTCTCGAATATTTCATATTTGTTTTCCCAATACACCATCCTATTGAAATATACAGAGTATGTCAAGTTTGGCGTAATTTTTTACCTGGACATGCAAAATCTAGACCTCTCATAATACATCTCCATCTATAAATTTAACAAAAAAGCATCCTATAGTCTGTTTCTTATTGTCTGACAGCACGCGAAAAGGTCACAGATGTTATACTCGATTTGAAATTGGTTGACAGTAATAAATCATTTTTAGCAGCCGATTCCATAGGCGCACCTACTTGACGTGCCGGTTTGAGCCCTATTTACTTATCCGAATAATTTAGTAATCATTATTGTCATAACA
>CAJUYI010003408.1:0-23600 GCA_910591695.1 Galerucella pusilla | reverse complement strand
AACATACCTATATACGTTTTATACTAGTTTAATGTGGTCCCGTAGGACGGTTCGAGACCCGGTTTGTGCATTTTTTAAATTTTTTTCCCAAATCAAATTTCTTTTTCGTAGAAAAAATAGTGTAAGTATGCAAGTTTCATGTAATGGTTATTCATACACTCGCATTAACCATTAACCCAGTGACACCTTTGTTAAGGAGTCTTGTATAATAAATAAAATATAATGGTAGTAATATGAAATATTTATAATATAATGGTGTGTTTTAATTTTGCCCACTCATAAATATTTCTGTTTCAGATTTTTTTTAAATGTAAAAAATATATATTACCTACATATTTCTACACGTTTTGTACATTGTTAACTCCCAGCATCATTGTACTTGCCAAAAAAAGATAACTAAGTTACTGATAATAAAGTAATATTTCAAATTATATCTGAAAAACTATGTCGAATTTAAATATTCATTCATGAAGTGGAAATATGCATGAAAATTAAACATAGAGTATTTCCCATATATTTAGCATTGTACATCACGGATTGAGATTGAGACACGCTGTGGGCTACATGCGCAAGAACATACCGTGAGTGAGTGTATCGTGCGTAAAATAATGGAAAAATTACTGAGTTTTCTGCAATATACCAGGTTGGTTAAAAGTAGGAAGATTTTAGAAATTGCTGTTGCAGCCAAACCCAAAACGTCATGCGTCACGTCGTCATATGCTATGTCAAACGTCACGTTGTTAGTTGTCACACCGAGTTGACACGTCAAACGTGACGTTGTTATGTCAAACGTCACGTTGCCACTACAAACGTCACGTTGCCACGTCAAACGTCACGTTGTCACGTCACGTGCCACGTCAAACGTTACGTTGTCACGTCAAACGTCACGAGCTACGTCAAACGTCACGTGGTCACGTCAATCATCTCGTGTCACGCCAAACGTCACGTGTCACGTCTTATGCGCGATATACCAGGTTATTCAAAAGTCACATACGTTGTACAAGGTGCCTAAAATATCCTCTGAAGTATTTTCAAGATTATCGTTGTGACCTTCTGGAAGACTTGAAGGGATTTGTCATACGTGTCACGTCAAACGTCACGTGTCCCGCCGAACGTCACGTGCAATTTTTTTTTCCGGGCCGAGATGGGAAACTCATGATCGACTGGGTCCTCAACCAGTAGCCAGACAGTGTTGGACTCATCCCCACGGGAATGCCTACCAACCAAACCCATCTCAATCTCGCCGTTACTCCCTCCTTGGAATCGCTACCCTAGCATACCTCAAGACGGACGGCGGTCCTTCACACACTCTCCGTCATCTTCTCCCTTCTATCACTCCTACCTCTTACTTGCCATGTCGAGTCCTTCTCTTTCCCTAATCATGCTCTCTACTACGCCACTTATCTCCATATATTCCTCCTCGCCCCTCAACATAATCTCCGCCATATTTTCCCAATACACCGGGTCTCCCAGTTTATTTTCCAACTTCTTCAAAACTTCCTCGTTCTTCCAACATCTAAACACATGTCCCACATCATCCTCCACTTCACATCTCTCGCACACTCCAGTTTCTCTTTTCCCAATCTTGTGGAGGTATCCCACTCCCGACCCATGCCCTGTGAGCACCTGCGTCAAGAAGTAGTTCACCTCCCCTAATTTCCCTCCTCTCTCAACTCTATAATATTCACCCTACTTAAGTCCAGCTTAACCTCCCGTTTCCCTAGTTAGGCTACCGCTTTCTCACATTCCACTCTCACCACCGCCATTTTCATGCCGTTCCTCTCCCTCACCACTTTCAACACCCTTGCCCCTTCCCCAGTTAATTCCTCTATTTTCTTCCTCACCACTCCATCTTCCATCCATCTTAATGGTTTTTGTTTCCCTTCCCGCCTCCACTGCCCCAGCTCCTGTCACCCTTTCCATCTCCTTCAGAATTCCCCTCACCTCAAGCCGCTTCTTTGCCTCTATAACCACTTCCCTGTTCCTTGAGACTCTGAGTCTATCCACCTACTTTCCTTCCTTCTCCGTCTAACCCTACTCAATCTTATCTATCACCTCCTGATTTACTTTTCCGAGATCTTCCAGGATTACCGCCCCATTTCTGACCTCCTTTTCCCTATTTATATAAATAGTCACCTCCGTCCCATCAGCTCTAACCCACGCGACCATCTTCTTCAGCACCTGCACGTCCACAAGCTCAAGCCTGTGTAGCCCAACTCTGACCCCGCTCCCCACTTCCCCAAATAGTCGACTCATCATATCAAACACCTTTCTCTCATCCTTACAATCCCCCTATATCCGAGAGATCAACTCCTTCGCGTTCACCCTGGTCTCTTTTCTTTCCGTAGTGCGTACCTCCTTAACCCACTCTATTCCTCTCCTTTTTCTGTTAGCATCGGATACCTATACCTTAACATCTTCTGTATCCCCTTCTCCATTCCACTGTCCTCCTTAGTCACCTAAACCACTTTTATATTTTCATCCCCTAAAATGGTATTCCTCACTTTCACCTCTATTCGTCACGTCAAACGTCACATCGTCAAACTTGTGCGGAGGGTAACGCTCTCTTTTGTGACTTCGAGTGCAGGGGTGCTATTCTCGAGTCAATTGCGTATACGAAATTTGATGGTCATCGATAATTTGCGTATGACTTGTAGTTGTAGGTATTCTCGAATCGTAGTATACGAAATAAAGCATCCGCCAGTCGTACGAATTCAGCCGATACGATGCGTTGAACGTATTGTTACGTACCCTACTCCGTATACTTAAACGTATCCCTATCCCGACCAAAGTCAGTATTCCGTGTTATTTGTGCTATATTACATCATCTTCCTCGTCTAGCAGCAATGGATTATTCAATATCGCCCCGATTTTACGTTTTACAAAAATATAAAAAGGTAAAATGAAAAAACTTTGAGGTTATACAATTAGAAACAGAACGAAGCTATACGTTTTCTGCTAAAAAGGCTGTCTTGACAATTTCTTTACGTCAACGTAACTCCAATACGGATACGGATACGTGTAAAAACTTATGACCAGCTAAAAGTGTCTAATGAAATGGTTGTTGTGTTCTTTTTACACTATTCTGTTCAGCTCTGTTGAGATAATTTCCAACCTGAGCGGGTGACCAAAGTGAACAGGAAATCTTAAAAAGAATGCTCCTTTTGTTTTGAGGATATGATCAACTAAACGGCAGAGACGAGCACCCACAAGAGGTAGTGCAGTTAGGGGCAAGAGGGGAAGAGATAGTTCAGCTCTGTTCAAAACGAGCGCTTAAAAAGAATACGCAAAATCATTCAAGTGAACAGAGCAGCTGATCTGCTCGAGCAAATTCTGTAAAAAGAACACAACAGGTGACATGCCAAGAGTTCCTAGAATTATTGGCCACCGATATGCTAAGTATTCAGCTAAAAAGTATTCTTAAATTTCAAGATATAAGCTTCGGGGGTGTATTAATTATTTTAATAAATCAATATAGATGTTCGCAATGATAAAAGACATGCAACAATTTCATGTTTTGAAGGGTAGACCTCAACTGTCATTCTTGTCAGAAAAAACACATTTTGTTGGCCACACTGACCTTAGACTGAACTCCTCTATTAACCACGGTTAACAATTTAGGCGCCCACTTAAAGAAGAAGAAGAAGAATTTTCAAAGTGTCAAAATTCAAAATATTTTCGAATTCTTTGTTATGCTTCTATTATAGATGCTTTTCGCTCCACACTCTGATCAAAGACGGTGTGTATTCTTTGCTCTGACACTCTATATTCATAATTCATACTACACCAAAGCCATGGCCACCTCTAACACTGTGGGTGGCCATACTTGTATCTTCAACCATAGATAACCTACTGTACTGCCCACTCTATGACTGCCCCCCTTAACGTTTAGGGTAACAGTAATAGTGCAAGACCACTTGACCTCATGGGACAGTAGCATTGTAAACAAACAATCGTTCTTTGTAGCTAGCACCATGGAGGTTTGCACGTAGGTCTTGTCTTGATAGTTATTTTGAGCGTGTTTTAGTTGATTGATGTTTGTTCATCCTCAACGAGAGATTCCTCCGACAGATTCCTCCCACCACGTCAAATTTAGTAGTTGAGGTGCGCATGCGTTCAAGCAGCCTTTAACCTTCTATTCGATGTGACTGAATGTGAGCTGATTGGCGCAGTTGTAAGGTATTGAGCTTACAACTCAGAGGTCGTAGATGGGTCGTAGGTTCGAAGCCCGGTTGGGACCTGTTTTTTTTTTTTGTTATAGTTTTTTATTTCTTATTTTCTGATATTTTTATACATAGTTACACTTTGATCAACCGGGCTTGAGCCTGGGTTTTCTTGTTTTTTTTTTTTAGTTTTCTATTTCTTATTTTCTGATATTTACTACAATATTGTTATGTTACCACTAAATTTGGCAACGCTGGAATATGTCGGGAAAATAAGGTCTCGTTTATCCTCAGGACGACTGTTATTACGGTCATTAGTGTCAACTTCAAACTTGTCAGTTGGTGGGCATGCCTATTTTGTTATTATTGTTAATTTCCAAATATAGAAATAAAGCAAGAAATTAAACTTCAATTATAAGGAAGATATGGATGACTTTATCGAATTAAAACAAAATTTGGATGAAAAAATGCATACCTTAAACTTCAAAATGATTTTTTTGGAAAAATTATTGGTGTAACTTCCATAAAACAAGAGTCAAAAGAAAATTTAAATATTGATCCTACAATTGTGGTAAATCCAGACAAAATGAGATACTCGAAAAGGAAACAAAAGAAACGAACTAAATTAAGAGGTAAGTGAAATTTGATTAGTAGTACTAACTACTAATACAGTGCGGGCACAATAGATCTTTTAGGTCTCAGTGAATGTCACCCCAAAACACACACAACTACTAATACAAAATTTCGTAAAAATAGGTTAGAAACTTCTGGGGCACCTAGTACTTTAAGTAATTTCAGGGGTAATATTGTCTCAGTATATTTCATTACAATTCCCAGAGCAATATACATTTAATTTCTAAATGTACCTTACTAATGGTGAAATGAGTGTGCAAGTGAAGCTTTCAATTATTGAAAACAAAAAAAGTTGGATTCTGTATTGAAAAACATTTAAATACAAAAAGCTTTTGCAGTTTACTTTGATTTTTCAGTTTAGATGCATCCATGAACTTTCACTTGTATAACTAATTTTAATTTACTTCTAAAATTAGTTATTCCAATATATTTATTTACTCCTTACAGGAATATTATTAACTGGAATTTATAAAAAACCAAATTCTCTAACTGAGATTATTATTTGTGAAGTCTGTGGAAATCTTTACACAAAAAAATTGGATTTTTTCTGTCATTTTTCCACTAATCATAGTTTAAAACTGAAGAGGATGCATAAGACTAAATACAACAAAATAAGAATCAACAATATTAAAACCGAAGCTCCTGATAAGGACACAACAAACCTTACATGTCAGCTTAATGTTATTGATAATGTCAAAAAACTGCTTGGAGATAAAATTGTTACGAGTGACAACATTTGCAATTGTTCCAATTCTGTCGGTAAGCCGACTAACTGTTTCATTTGTTTGAAAACATTTTTGCCAACAAACTATGTGAATACAAATTCATCTTATCTGATAGCGGAAAAACCTTACAAGTGTGATATTTGCTTGAAATCTTTTGGTCAGAAAAGTTATTTAAATAGACATTTAGTGTGCCATACAGGAAACAGACCTTACAAATGTGAAATTTGTTCGACATCTTTTGCACGGAAAAGCCAGCTGAAAGTACATTCGCATTGCCATTCAGGAGAAAAACCATTTAGTTGTGGAGTGTGTTTGAAATCTTTTTCGTCCAAGAGTTACATAAATTTACATATGCGTTGTCACACAGGAGAAAAACCATTCAAATGTGATATTTGCTTGAAGACTTTTTCAACTAATAGTTGTTTTAATGTACATTTGCACAACCACTTGGGAGAAAGACCTTACAAATGTGATATTTGTTGGAAATCTTTTTCACATAATCAATATTTAAAATCGCATATGCGTCAGCACACAGGCGAAAAACCTTTCAAATGTCACATTTGCTTGAAACCTTTCACATTTAAAGGTAATTTAAAGATACATTTACGCATTCATACTGGCGAAAAACCGTTCAAATGTGGTGTTTGTTTGAAGACTTTTTCAACCAATAATCATCTAAAAATACACATGTGTTCCCACACAGGAGAAAAGCCGTTCAAATGCGATATTTGCCCGAAGAGTTTTTCAACAAAGGGTCATTTTAACGTCCATATGCGTATCCATACAGGTGAAAAACCTTACAAATGTAATATTTGCTTCAAATCTTATGTTCAAAAAAGTAATCTAAACAAACATTTTCGGCAGCACACCGGATAGTCCAGTAACTGAACACCTGAAAATATCCTGAAAAGTCACTGAATACTTCACTTTGGGCTCAATTTGGCAGGTGTTTTTAAACGAGAAAAAAATTAATGCGATTGAGTTTACGGAAGGGGGGGAATGGCCCTGGAAACGGGTTTCTCGCTAATATCTGGCTAAATATGCGAATTAGAGAATTTTTCTTCCGATAAAAAATGAAGATCGTGTTATTATCTACAAAAATAGTACCAATCATTTTTTTCTAAAATTCGATAGTTATCGAGATAATGAAACCTATAAAAAGTCTCCCCATTTCAGCTGCTGCTCTGCCAGTAAGAATTCTGCTGTCTACACTGTGGGCCGAAATAAAGAAGTACATTTTTTAATTGAAAATATTTTTTTTGTTTTTTGGGCGATTTCTCTTCTTTTCGCAGGGCTGATAACCTAACATGACCTTAACATGACTGTGTATTTGGAAGCAAAAATAATGTACAGGGTCGGACGTATGAAAAAATTATATAACAGTGCATTGAGCTCGTTGCGAATGAAATTTGTCTTAGCTAAAATTGTACTAATATGCTTTTTCGGTAGATAAACTATCCAGAACACTTTCAGTGAAAAGGAAATTTTCCGAAAATACCGGATTCGCGGAATACCATTTTTTTATTAAAAAACATTTAAACAAATAACACATTTATGAAAACAGTTTAGTAACTTTAAAACTTAGAGAAAAATAGTATGAATGTGGCCAGCCAGTCCAGAATTAAATCCGGTTGATTATTCAATTTGGGGAATTTTCGAACAAAATTTGTAAGAGGGACAAACATTTGAAACAATCGGGCAGCTCAAAGAAAGAATGCAGTTTGTTTAGAACAATTATGAACAGGGTGCAATAAATGGGGCCATCAATTTATGGCGCAGACGACTTCAAGAAGTGGTGAACAATAATGGTCGCCACATTCATAATATTTCACTCCAAGTTACTAAACTGTTTTCATAAATGTGCTGAACAATATTTTTTATCTAGTTCCTGTTTAAATATAGCCACCAGTCTAAGGTACTATCACCATGGTTTTTTGACATAGCTGTCGAGATACAGTCCACTAATTTTGTATTTGTCACGATAAATAAAATAATAGAAAAAGCTATTAAAATAAGCTGTTTTCTTTAACTAACCAAAGGATAAATATTCTGATCAAAGAGAAGAATCAAATCCACACATTTTTTGATCGATTCGAGCCGGATTTCAATTCCATAATCAATTTGAGGACCGTGACGGATGTCAAGCCTTCCAGTTTACCCAGTTGAATCCATATTACAAGAAGCATTGTGCAGCAATCTTTTTATGAAATCTGGAGGACAAATTGACAAAGACAAGGTACCTGTTCAGTCCCCAAATAAAAATTAATTTAAGTCAATACGGCACCACCGCCTAGAAGAGAGCGTGAAGTCAAGCACGCGAAAGACATTCATTAATCAGTGTAGAAATGTAGAAAACAGTACTCACCACGAGGTAGTGGTTAAAAGACACATTACGTCATTAAACGTAAATAAAATTATTATGTAACAACATTTATGTTTTGTTTGTTTATGTTAAATAAAGTAAATAGTTTGTGGTGTGAAATTTATCGAGTTTAATAATCGTCCCTGCGAAGGGTGGTCCTTCAAAATCAACAAAAAAAAAACGAAACCCAGGGGTGTAATGTCCCAACATTTTGGTCATTTCGAGCCAGATAGGAGCAGCTTCATCCAAGTGGATACCTATAGTCAATCGAAGCCCAAGAATCACGAAAGAGAAAAATATAAGGTGAGATCGTTCCTATGATTACCTCCTCATATCCTAATCGTTAATTTTTAATGTCTTTTAACCGCTTTTACCTATCTCGTAGTCGTAGACAACAATATTTATCGTTATTTTCGCATTTATTCAACTATCTCGTTTAATTACCTTTATCGTTTATGTTAGTGTCAAATATCACATTAATCGTAACAAAATCTCGTATTTCAATATTCCTTTTTTCATCATCGTTGTGGGTACATGGACTCGGAGTTAAAATATATATCGTAAAAATAAATCGTTTAACGAAAACAAAAAGTAAAGAATATCGTCTCGTAGAATAGTAATCGAATAGGTGAAGTTTTGTAAACTTACACGCTGCAAAAAAAAATTATTCAAGAAAACATTTTTGTATTCTGTGTAAAATTTTTTATTATAAAATTGCAAAGCGCTTTCGGCGGTTAAGCCATCATCAGTGCCATACCTGCAAGTAAGCAATAATCGTTGGAAAATTTTTTTCAAGAAACATTAGAAAAGAATTACTTACTCGTCAGATATGTAACAAGAAACTTAGTCAAATGTCTACAACACATTAACGTCACTACATTAAATTTAAATTTTTTTTTTTTTTTTTTTTTTAAATTGATTATCCCCTGTTTGGGGTTAATGTATTCACATTATCATTTCACATTATGAACTTTTTTAATTTTATAAATTAAAATTAAAAAAATTAAAAAAAATTATCGCAATCTCTCGTAAATTGTCATTGGTCAAAATGGTAAGAAGTAAAAAAGAAGCAGCTCGGGAAGATATCGAGGTTTCCGAGTTAAATCACGCTCGAAAGGTGATATGCGCACGGTTAGAACGTTTTAATATATTTTTAATCGAAAACAAAGAAGACATTTTCCAAATAGAAATAAGATTGAAAAGCGTAGAAGAAGATTTTTCGGAATTTGACAAAATACAAACGCGTCTCGAATACTTAGTACCGGCGGAAATGGAAAACCGCTTGGACACCGAATCGACATTTTATACAAAAATCGCGTGCGCAAAAAGACTACTAGTAGAACATAAAAAACAAAATGAGAAGATAGAGCAAAATCGTATGTTTTCAGAAAAGACAACGTCTGGCTTGGGTACTTGCTTAGGAAACGCGCCAACAAGTATACCATTGTTTTCATCGCAATCAGCCGGTGGAGTTGCCAAATTACCCGATTTAGGTTTACCAAGTTTTTATGGAAAATATGAAACTTGGTACAGTTTCAAAGATATTTTTGATTCCTTAGTGAATAATCGAACCGATATAAACGAAATTTTTATATTTAAAAATATGTTGTAAAGGAGATGCGTTAAAACTTATCGATTCTTTAAATGTAACAACGGCAAATTATTCAATAGCGTTAGATTTATTGCAAAAACGTTACGAAAATAAACGCGCTATCATAAACCATCACGTTAACACTTTATTATTTAACTTGCCTCAAATTCCGAAAGAAACAGCATTCCAAATAAGGTCGTTGCTAGATTCGGTTCATCAAAATAAAACCGCTTTAGAAAAATTGCATATACCAGTGGAGCACTGGGATCTTATGTTAATCCCAATAATATTACAAAAACTCGATGACAGAACAAAACGCGATTGGGAGTCGAAACAAACCGACAAAAAACTACCGACGTTAAATGAACTCATCGAATTTTTAACAAAGAAATGTTTAACTCTCGAGGCAATGTATAATAATAATTCAAATCAAAATTTTAAAACTTATTCTCGTAAAAATGATAATGGTGCAATACCAAAAAGTAATACAGGTAACCCAAAGTGTTTTTTTAACAGAACAACGTGTTTCAGATAAAAGAAACCAATATGATCGCGAGATAAAATGTTGTGTCTCCAATGAAAGTCACTTTTATTTATCATTGCTTGAAGTTCTCAAATATGCCGATATCCGAGAAATATAAAATAATTAGACAATTTAAACTTTGCAACAACTGCTTAAGATCTGGTCACTCCAAAAACGATTGTTTGTCCAGTGGATGTATAAACTGGATAAACTCTTTCAAAACTGAAATTCTTGCACTTAAAAAATCGAAAAGTGTCAATAGCGAGAGCAAGATTTTGAATTTAAACCCTTTTTTAGACTCTGAGAATATTTTAAGAGCTGGCGGTAGACTAACGAACTCTGAAATAGATTTCAACCAGAAACATCCAAAAATTCTGCCTTACAAACACAAATTAACAGATTTAATTATTCTCGATATGCATTTAAAGCATTTACACGCAGGAATTCAAAGTTTACTTTCAATTATCCGTTTAAAATTTTGGATAATAAGTGGAAAAAATGCGGTAAAACGTGTTATCAGATCTTGTATTGTTTGTTATCGAGCAAATTCTAAACCGGGTGAGTTTTTAATGGGTTCATTACCAAGTGCGCGTATTAATCCAAGTAGGCCATTTACAAACTGCGGCGTTGACTACGCCGGCCCTATTTATGTAAAAGAAGGTACACTACGTAGAAGTAAGTTAGTAAAAACATATACAGGGTGGGGCAATCTTCTGACATCGGAGGATTACATCGTTGTGGTGATAGATAGAACTTCATAGTTTTGTGTGAGCTAATACAGTTACTGAGAGCACATTTTGAAAATACTTTCGATTCTACAGGGTGTTCCAAAAGCACGTAGTAGCACAAACTTACATTTTTTTTAATGGAACGTACTATATTTTGCAGGGTGAAACAAAACGCAAATCAAGCAATATCTCAAAATTTTTAAATGAATCACCCTATAAGTCTTTTTACAATTCGTTAGTACAATTAATAAACTTTCAAACGATGTAGTAAACTTAGGGCATTAGTTAATGGAAAATCGTAGATATTTTATGATAATGGTCAAAAACAAGTATTTTACATAAACAAATTAAATGGTATTAAATTTTTACATGCAACATCTTGTGAATTTTCACATTTCTAAGGCATAAATTTTAATCGTAATTTTGGATGCATCTAAAATATCTTTGACTTCTACTCTTACCATTAGAGGAAGGAAAGAACTAATTATGTTGGAAGAAATATTTTTGTTTACTGTAAGTAGGCTAATGTCATTATAGTACTAATAAATATAAAAGCACTTTGTAGTCTTTACGAAATAATTACTCAAGTCATCACAAACAGTATATCTTAGTTATGTAAAATGCAAGCTTGTAATTCATTTTCCAACTTTTTCTATTTTTGAAAAACTAACAATTATGAAAACCAACATTATAAGAACACTCACATTTACATAAATGAACATTGACATTCTATAAAAAGTATAGTAGTTTATGCTAAGTGTTCAAAATGGCGATCATTTACTTCCATACTTTTCCAAAACGAGGATCTAACTCTTTCCAACATAGCTGGAGTTATTGTGGAAAATGCGTTACGTTTGATACACAAGTTGCTTGATGTATCACCATAAAAAGAAATCCATCGGTGTGAGATCTGAAGATCGAGGAGGCCACGAAATTGGTCCACCACGTCCTATCCACCTGTCGGTAAAATTTCTGATAAACAGATGCTCCATCTTGTTGGAACCACAAGTTAACTATTGTGTTTGAATCAACTTCCTAAACACAAACGAAGAATACAGCAATATTTCTTTGACAATTATTAGTAGATACTATTTTGATAGTAGCCCACTTGATATAATAAAAAATATGGCTTGATTATGTTTCGCCCATTCTCAAACAAGCCTATAATAACAATTCTTGAAAGTGAAACATGAATAAATATGAAATTTTTGGTAATTCCAGGTAGGTACCTACGGTATTAGCAAACATTTTATTTCATTGATTAGATATTGTAGATGCATCCAAAATTACGATTAAAATATATGCCAGAAATGTTAAAATTTACAAGAGGTTGCATTTAAAAATTTAATACCATTTAATTTGTGTATGTAAAATACTTGCTTTTGACCATTATCATAAAATATCTACGATTTTCCATTAACTAATGCCCTAAGTTTACTACATCGTTTGAAAGTTTATTAATTGTACTAACAAATTGTAAAAAGACTTATAGGGTGATTCATTTAAAAATTTTGAGATATTGCTTGATTTGCGTTTTGTTTCACCCTGTATTAAAGAAGCCACCGATAAAAAAAGTAATTAATACTGAGCACAGCCAATGATGTGTGTATGACATTTGAACACAAAGACCTGTTGATTCATTTTAATTTACTGTTCTGCAGAGTGTTGAAGAGGAGGTCTTTTTTGCTAATAATTGGCCATATCTTTGTGAAACACCCTTATAATATATTAGAGTGCTATATTTTTGTAACGCTCTCGGTGAGATCTTTTCGACTCTTAAACAAAATATAGTACGTTCCATTTAAAAAAATGTAAGTTTGTGCTGCTACGTGGTTTTGGAACACCCTGTAGAATCGAAAGTATTTTAAAAATGTGCCCTCAGTAACTGTATTAGCTCACACAAAACTATGAAGTTCTATCTCTCACAACAACAATGTAATCCTCCGATGTCAGAAGATTGCCCCACCCTGTATATGTATTTTTGTATGCTTCGCAACTCGAGCGGTGCATATAGAATTAGTGCAGGATTTAACCACAAATAGTTTCTTAAACGCTCTTAAACGCCTTTGTGCTCGACGCGGCAAACCCAGTGATATATATTCGGATAATGGTTTAAATTTCGTAGGCGCAAATAATTATTTTATCGAGCTATATCATTTAATTAACGATGAAGCGCATAATAATGTTATATCTTCCTTTTTGGCGAAGCCTCTTTGAACTTTGAGGAAATGTACACACACTACTGGTGCAAATTGAATCGTGTTTAAATTCTCGACCACTTACACCGTTGTCTACGGATGTTAATGACTACGTTCCTTTAACCCCTTCCCATTTTCTCATAGGCGACTCATTAGCAAGCGCTCCAGAAGCCGATTTCCTGAAAATAAAAATGCCTCGTTTGTCAAGATATCAAAGGTTGCAGCAGTTGTATCAACAATTTTGGGACCGTTGGTCCAAAGAATACCTGGCTAGCCTGCAAACACGTTCCAAGTGGAAAAAAGACATTCCAAATCCTATAAAAGTTGGCACATTAATCGTGTTAGTTGAAGACAATTTGCCTCCTTTACGATGGCCTATGGCTCGCATAGTGGAATTACATCCTGAAAAAGACAATGTGGTACGCGTTGTGTCAGTGCGGTTAGCAAATGGTTCGGTATTGAAAAGATCAATCTCGAAAATTTGTGTTTTGCCAGTAAATACTGAAACTTAACGATTCTGTTCATAATTGCGAATGGATTTGTTGAAAATTTGTTTAATTTTATATTGTGTGACATTCATTTGAATACAAGTGATTTGTTAATTTTATTTATGTAAATATGTTTGATTTAAGTTATTTTGAAAAGTTGTACTTTTCAACGCGGGCGGCATGTTCAGTCCCCAAATAAAAATTAATTTAAGTCAATACGGCACCACCGCCTAGAGGAGAGCGTGAAGTCAAGCACGCGAAAGACATTCATTAATCAGTGTAGAAATGTAGAAAACACTACTCACCACGAGGTAGTGGTTAAAAGACACATTACGTCATTATACGTAAATAAAATTATTATGTAACAGCATTTATGTTTTTGTTTGTTTATGTTAAATAAAGTAAATAGTTTGTGGTGTGAAATTTATCGAGTTTAATAATCGTCCCTGCAAAGGGTGGTCCTTCAAAATCAACAAAAAAAAACGAAGCCCAGGGGTGTAATGTCCCAACAGTACCTAATCTAACCTAACCTAACTTTCAATTAGCATCGCATCCATCTGAACCTTTTCGAGCTGTTTTCTGGTCATTTCCGCGAAACGGCTAATCAAGCCATTTTTTAACGTGTTTAAGTGATTTTAACCGCTATATCGATCCTTCCGATACGCTATAAGTGTAGCAATTTGACCTACCGTGGGTGTAACACTTTTATTTCTCAACTAATCCGTATTTTTATCCCTCAAAGATGCCTAAATCAAAAAGGGGTAACCATCAAGATGACAGTCGTCAAAAAATTGATATTTATAATGATCTCGTAGCTCGTCGCGACGCTGTCACTAACGAAATAAATAGATTTCAAACCTTTTTGGAATTGAAATGCAATGATTTAAATAATCCTATTTTGTTGATTGACCTGACAACTCGATTAAATAGGATTGAACCTTTGATTGATGAATTTAAGCATGTCCAAATTCAAATTGAGAAACTCTGTTTAGATAATGGATATGAAGAAATAAAATATCAGGATCGAGAATACGAATCATTTGAAAATTTATATTTCACGAATATTTCAAATGCAAAATTAACTATAAACAAAATTAATGCCGCTCAGGCTGCCCCAAGTGCACTCTCTACTGGCTCTTCAGTGCAAGTAGCACTGCCATCGGCACATGGTCAGTACGGTTCACGTCTCCCCCCTATACCACTACCTAATTTCAGCGGATCCTATGATAGTTGGACCAATTTTAAAGATACTTTTAACACGCTCATTGAGAAAAACTCTCAACTCAATAGAATTGAAAAATTCTATTATCTACGATCCAGTTTACAGGGAGAAGCTGCTCAAATAATCAACTCCTTAGCCACAACCGAGAATAACTATGCTACTGCTTGGTCCCTTCTGCAGGAAAGATACGAAAACAAAAAGACAATCGTGCACTCGCACATCAAATGTATTTTTGAACTCAACCAAGTGAAAGATGATTCTCATCTCAGTTTAAGAAAACTTCTGGACAGTTTTCAAAATCATTTTAAATCTTTACAGAACTTAAATGAACCTGTAGACCAATGGAGCAGCATTTTAATTTATTTACTTACCTCAAAATTGGACTATAATAGTCGTAAAGAATGGGAACATTTCTCAAGAAATATTGATAATCCTTCAACTCAAGATTTTATAAATTTTTTATCTCAACGTTGTCGCTTTTTGGAATCTCTTGACTTCAAATTGAATACTAAAAAACCTTTTGTATCTGATAAACCTCAAAAATACGAAGGTAAAACATTACTTTCCCATAACAACAACACTATGGAAAGACAGTCATTTTATATATTCATGCCGAAAATTTATTGACTTACCTATAAGTAATAGGTTTTCGGAGGCAAAACGTTCGAACTTATGCACCAATTGTCTGCGTCCAGGACACCGCCAAAGTGATTGCAAGTCTACTTATACTTGCAAGACCTGTCAAAACAAGCATCATTCATTGCTACACATGCAACCAAATCATATGAAACCTCTCAATAGACCATGCCATGATAACACCCAAACTAACGCTCATACTAATAGCACCACTCATTCACGATTCTCCATTTCAAACAATCCAACTACCTCTCAATCACACGAGAATCTTCGAATTCTACCCAATGATAACCACTCTCAAAATTTATATTGTTCTAATGCAAACCAAAACTCATTTGTCTTACTCTCTACCGCATTTATTGAGGTATTTGACAAAAACCATCAGCCTATAGTATGTAAGGCCATACTTGACAATGGAAGTCAATCCAATTTTGTCACTCAGAATTTATTTGAAAGGTTAAACTTACCTTTTGAGCCTATTAGAATGTCTGTTTCAGGAATTAGCGAAAAGTGCACCAATATTTCTAAACGAACACAACTCAAAATAAAATCAACTCATGATAATTTTTCTATCAAAATACCAGCCTTGGTGATAAGTAAAATAACCGAAAAAATACCTCCTTTCTCTATAAACATCACAAATTTAAATACACCAACAAATATTCACCTAGCCGACCCTGAGTTTCTCAAACCTGCCGATATAGATATACTTCTAGGCGTAGGCGTTTTTTACAACCTTCTTAATGCCAACCAAATTAAATTGGGCAAAAATAATCCTATCTTACAAGACACCAAACTAGGGTGGATAGTAAGTGGCTCAGTTGATTTACTGACAACAAATAATCAACACACAAACTCCTTAAAATGTACAAACAACGATCTTCAAAATAGTTTGCAGCTTTTTTGGAACTGTGAAGAAACCACCGAACAAATATCTAAAAATAAATATTCCCAAGAAGAAATCGACTGTGAAAACCATTTTAAAGCCTCTACACATCGAGATTCCTCTGGAAGATTTATTGTAAGCCTTTCTCTCAGGCCCAATGTTTCTCAGCTTGGAGACTCTTTTCAAACCGCCTTGAAAGGTTTTCTTGCAATTGAGCGAAAACTGAATAAGAATCCTAATATAAAAAAATCCTACTGCGACTTAGAATATAAAAGCCTTGGACATATGTCTGAAATAAACCCAGATATCTCCAGCCATAACTCTGTATATCCCTCTTATTATCTCCCACACCATTGTGTGGAAAAGAGTGATAGCCTAACTACTCGTCTCAGAGTCGTCTTCGACGGATCTGCTACGTCGTCTTCAGGAGTATCTATCAATGACTGCCTAAAAGTCGGACCTACTGTCCAAAACGATTTATTTACCGTAATGCGTTTTCGACAGCATAAATTTGTATTAACAGGGGACATTGCAAAAATGTATCGCCAATTTTTGATCGAACCTCAGCAACGTTGCCTCCAACGAATTCTGTGGCGTGACAACTTTCAAGACAACATTGGACATTTTGAATTGAACACAGTCACTCATGAAATGGCAAGCAGTGCTTTTTTAGCCACGCGTTGTCTGAACCAAATCTCAGAAGACACCTTGGACTCTTATCCCACAGAAAGTGAAATCATAAGAAATGATGTCTATGTCGATGACGTCATCACCGGTGCATCTACTGAAGAAGCTCTTTTAAATATTCGCAAAAAGCTTATAAAGATATTTGAAACATACGGACTTGAATTAAGAAAATTTTCTTCCAATAGCCAATCTGTAATATCTGACATAACCGAGCCCTTTACTCAATCTAAATCCTTAACACTTGATGAATCTCATCACCATAAAACCTTAGGCATATCTTGGAATTCCGAACAAGATATTTTCATCTACAACTCTAACATCGATCTTAACTCTACACCTGTAACTAAACGTGTCATATTATCACTTATTTCACAGATTTTCGACCCCCTTGGCCTTCTAGAACCTATGGTTTTACAAGTCAAAATCCTTTTACACAAATTATGGTTACTTAAAATCGCTTGGGATGATCCTGTACCCACAGACATTTTCCGAGTATGGAAAAACTTCACCCATCACTTATCCTTAGTTGATTATTTCAAAATTCCCCGTGAGATGATATAATATTAAGAATTTATATTTCATTTAAAATTAAAAGTTTTGTATTACAATGCTAACTATATTTATAAGGTGAGCGACCCGAGTGCCATGTCATGTGGCTCAGGTTCACATCAGGAAATTAGTTGCAATAAAATATTATTTTGTAATATGTATGTGTCAATAGGTCTATGCTGAATATCGAGAAATGGGTAATGCTGTGTAAGCAGCATGTGCCGATTAGCAAACAGGAAATACGTTTTTGCTATTCTCGATATTCAAGGAATATATTTGAGTAGTAATAAAGTTAAGTTGATATAGTTAACTTGTGTTTTTAGTTATATACCCTCTATGGCCTAACCTTGGAAGAACCGACAAGAGTACACATATTAAATCATTACATGGCGACCCTTAGCCAGTGTTAGGTCAATTGAGGGTAAAAATGGAAAAATAAAAAGTTTTTTAAAATAGAGATACTACCGTTTGAGTTAGAAGAACATTATAATAATAATCAATTCTCTTCGGTTAAGTAATAATAGTGAGATAAAGCCGCAATGGGTGAACAGGAGTCAAAAGAGAAGGAAGAAATTATAATTGCTCAAGCAGGAAACAGTGGAGGACAAACGAACAGTCTAGAACAAAGCATGGAGTGGTCAATCAAAAATATTGCTGAGCTCATTTTCGTTGTATTGGTACTAGGGTTCATCATCACATATATATACATTAAGTGTAAAAATAAGTTAGAGAGTAAAATAAGGCGAGAAGTTACAAGGAGTCAAGAGCTAGTCTAAAACAGTGTAGGGTAAGAATATGTCCATATATGTTCTACAAGGAGAAGAAACATTAAACAATAGTGTAAGTGTTAAGTGTTAGTGCGAGTGATAAAGGATTAACATGAAAATAGGTAATGTCTTTAAATGATTTTCGATATTTATTGGAGGAGGTTCGAGTTTTTCACAGAAATTTAAATAAAGATAATAATTTAGTCAGAAAAAGTTTAACTAAAACTAAGAATAAATCAAAAAAAAGTAGATAAACTTGATGCAGATTTTAATGAGCTTAAATTAAAATTCAATAAATCCAATGCCGACATATCCCAAAAAACAGAGGTACAAAATCTTATAGTAAATATAAATAAGTATTTTGGGGCAATCAGAGACATTTTGACAAATAGACTAAAAGACACACAAGACACAGACATAACGGAAAGTGACGATAATTCTGATTCAACTATATCAGATAACGAATCAGAAATGGCCGAAAAATTTGATCTAAAAACCGCAGCAGGTCTGTTACCCGTCATGGACGGATCAGAAAATAGCACAAAGCAGCTTATAGATGCCATTGAACTATACGACGAACTATTAAATAACGAAGGAAAAAAGTTATTAACGACATACGTATTAAAAACTAGATTGTCACAAAATGCCAAAATGCGATTAAAAACCGCGTATAATACTAACGCTGAGTTAATTTCCGAACTTACACAACATTTTATTGTGAAAAAATCAGCATCAATGTTATCTTTTAAACTTATTAATGCAAAGCAAAACAATAAAATAGTGGATCAATTTGCCAGAAGATTTGTTGGTTAACCTTACTTTCGCTCAATCTGAAAATAAACCTGTTACGAGAAGTAAATGAAAAAATGGCTATAGACGCGTTCGCAAATGGACTTCAAAATCCAGAATTGCGGACAATAATTAAAGCTAGAAATTTTTCAAAATTATCCGATGCAATTCAAGGCGCAAAAGACGCAGAATTACACACCAACGATCCTCAATCATTTCATTACAGGGGTCATCGTTCTAACTTCAATGCAAGATTCCAAAGAAATAATTATAAAAATTTATTTATTTATTTATTTATTTATTTATTTTATTACAGAAGCAAACAGGTTTCCCTTATTCTATGCAACTGTGGTTACAAAATATAACTTAATACAACGCATGCATATTGCTTATGAGACAAAAACGACTGAATGTACACATAAGACTAATTCTCTAACATTAAATCTGCAATAGATGTTTTAAATTGACTCAGAGTAATTCCTAGCAGTCCAGTGTCTAGATTATCACTTAAGCTATTGTATAGCTGACATATTTTATCTAGCGAGTTTATTGAAGGTGTTAAGAATAAATAATTCCTAGGACGGGTTCGATGATAGGGTACGTAGAAATTTAATTGACTAAGAAGATCAGCTGAGCCTATTAAATTGTTGCACAACTTATAAAGAAAAATTAATTCTCGACGTTTTCTCCTGCATACTAATTTGTCAATACTAAACTCTGACCTTAATGGATCATAAGACTCATATTTGGGAGACATCTTGTGTTTTTTGAAATAGATATATTTCACAAACTTATTTTGTATGGCTTCAATTTGGCGACTCAAGCTTGAATTAATAAGTGAACTCCAAATAATGCTACCAAACTCCAACTTGCTTCTTACAAGCGAGTTATATATACTTATAATTGACTTAATATTAGTAAAAGCATAGGCAGTACGTTTTATAAACCCAAGTAATTTATATGATTGAGAAACAGTGTTAAGTATATGTGATTTAAAGCTAAATTTACCAGTGAATAAAATACCTAGGTCCGTTATTTCATTTACTCTCATTAATTGAGTATCCCCCATTGCATAATAAAAATATCTGGGGTTTTTTTGGCGACTGAATGTTAAAACAACACATTTGCCAGTGTTAAAAGGTAATTTATTAGTTAGCGACCAATTATATATTTTATCTATGTCGTACTGTAATTGAAGATGATCATTTAAGTTATTCACTTTTGTATAAATTTTTAAATCGTCCGCAAACAATAAACACTCAGATGTAATTAAGGAAGGCACTTCGTTTATGAAAATCAAAAAAAGTAACGGTCCTAGATTAGATCCCTGTGGTATACCAGATTCCACCATAAATGCCTCAGATTTCTCACCCATGAAAGATACATATTGCCACCTATCACTAAGATAAGTTGCATAAAGTTTTAGTAAAGGATAGCTCATACCCAGTGAATTTAACTTCCTTAAAAGTATATCATGGTTTACTTTATCAAAAGCTTTGGCGAAATCTGTATATACCACATCAACCTGTTCCCCTTTATCTTGTGATTCAAGTACATAATTGGAGAACGTTAGCAGATTTGTTTCAATAGACCTCTTATTACAGAAGCCATGCTGTTGATTACATAATATAGTTTGAAAATGCGAATATAATTTATCATATAATATATATTCAAAAATTTTAGCGCTACAGTTTGCTATTGCAATCGGCCTGTAATTACTGAACTCGTCCCTAGGGCCTTTTTTATGTATCGGAGTTACCTTTGTGATCCTAAACGCCTTTGGAAAGTAGTTATTGTTAAGTGATTTTTGTAACAAAATTATGAGGGGGTATGTAAGGTAATCACGACAGGCTTTAAATATATATCCCGGAATTCCATCAGGTCCAGCTGAGAACTTTGGTTTAAGCTTTTTAAATGCAATGTGAATATCTTGAACAGTGATCCTAGTAAATTGTAAACAATTGAAATTTGAACTATAATTATCTACAGAATTCAAAAAAGTCAGATGGTAGGTAGATGAGCTGTGTTCATACACCGACTTAAAATAGTTCGCAAATTCGGCTGATATTATTGATTTATCTGTAATATTAATACAATTGTTATCAGGATTCTTGGAACAGTAATCTGCTTTATTATATTTTTTGTTATTTTTCACAAAATTCCAAAACAAATTGGGATTATCGTTAATGCCGTCTTCAATATTACGGATGTATATGTTATTTTCTTCCTTAATTTTATTTTTTAACAGAGTTCTTAGTCGTTTAAATTCATTTGAGTGATATTCAGATTTTTTTTGCATTTTTCTGTGATATTCCTTCTCTTGTAATAAACGGATTATATCTGGAGTAAACCATGGAGGGAATTTGGTATTTTTAATGTTACTAGATTTAAATTTAGGTACACAAGCATCGAACATTTTATATAGTTTATGATAAAAGAATTCTACTGCAGTATCTACATCATCTATACAATCTAGGAACTCCCAAGTGCAATCCCTTAGTAACTCGGAGAGTAAATCAAAATTAGCTCTCTTAAAATTATATTGATATGTTAGGTTGTTAATTTCCCGAAATGTTTTGCAATTTTTATCAATATTAATCGTAAGTTGAAGAATGGGGTGTTTTTTATCCTCTTTGGTCAGATAATCCCTTTGTAAACCGTACAGCCAGAGGTGCGTATAACCAAAATTATAATTCTAATAAACACAATAACAGAGGTCAGAGAAATATGCGAACAGGTTCAAATTCAAATTTTCATAGAGGACGTCGCGGTGCATATCAAAATAATGCACAATTGTATAATACAATGCCAACACAATCTGAAAACAGCAATGGGAGTCATACAAGTGGTAGTAATGAGGAATCAACATTTTTTCGTTCCCAATAGAACTAAAAATCAAACTGAAAAAACTTCATTCAATACAGGCGGTTTAAATTTCATAGAATTATCAAGTAAAAGCAGAAACGTTAAGTTTTTAGTAGACACTGGGGCGTCAACAAGTATTATTTTCAAAAATTGCATAAGTAAGGATGTTATTATAAATACTCGAGATAGCATTAAAATAAAAGGAATTGCAGGTTCAATTTTTTCGATAGGTTCAGCAAATGTATCGCTAAGTACTAATAGGGTAGAGTTGTACCATCAGTTTCAGGTAGTTGAAGAATTTAATACGGAAATGAACGGTATTTTAGGTTCAGATTTTTTCTACAGATACCAAGTGATCATAAATTACGAAACATTTGAGTTTTCTTTTTCTTACAAAGGCAACAAAGTCGTTTTGCCTATGGTTTCAAATTTTGAATTGTACACATTAATACCTGCAAGATGTGAAATTATTTTAAATTGTAAAGTTGATAATATAATACAAGATTGCGTTGTCAAACAGGAAGAAATATGCGAAGGCGTTTTTGTAGGAGGAATTTTAGCTAGGCCAATTAATAATACAATACCAGTCAAAATATTAAATGTTAGGGACCAGGAGGTAAAAATAAAAAATTTTAAACCCAAAGTTGAGCTAATGAGTGATTTTAAACTATGTAACTTTGGAGACAGTAACAATATACTAGTGGAACGAGCTGATGAATTAATAAGGTTGTTACATTTAGATCATTTAAATCAAGAAGAAAAGTTCACAATTCAAAAAATTTGCACAAAATTTTCTGATAGATTTCATTTACGAAATGATAAATTAACGGTAACCAATATATATAAGGAAAAATTTTATTTACAAAATAATGCTAAACCAGTATATGTAAAGCCCTACAGAATACCACATGCTCAAAAAGAAATTTTAGACAAAGAAATTGAAGAAATGTTACAGAACGATATTATAGAAGAAGCGCGATCAGCATTTTCGTCTCCCTTACTTCTAGTTCCAAAAAAAGTTGATAATTCAGGAAATAAAAAATGGCGCGTAGTTATATATTACAGGTTACTAAATAAACAAATAATGGATGATAAATTTCCCTTGCCGTGTATTACGGATATTTTAGATTCGCTTTCAGGCGCAATGTATTTTTCACACCTTGATTTGTCACAAGGGTATTACCAAATCGAACTAGACCCTTCTAGTCGACCATTTACAGCTTTTAGTACCGACAAAGGTCAATTTCAAATGAAACGTCTACCGATGGGATTAAAAATAAGTCCTAGTTCTTTTTCTCGTGCTATGACAGTAGCAATGGCAGGTCTAAATTACGAGTGTGCTTTTATTTATCTAGATGATTTAATTGTATTTGGCCAAAATTTAACTACTCACAACAGAAATTTAGTGAAGGTTTTACAAAGATTAAGAAAGGTAAATTTGAAATTGAATCCAAACAAATGTGAATTTTTAAAGAAGGAACTTTTATATTTAGGGAATGTAATTTCGGCTGAAGGTATTTGCCCATGTCCTTCAAAAGTTGAAGCTATCGAAAAATATCCGATACCAAACGATGCAAATGCTGTAAAGCGATTTGTGGCATTTGTAAATTATTATAGGAGATATATTAAAAACTTTGCTGAAATTTCGGCACCGTTAAATGCCTTAACGAGAAAAGGAATTCCTTTTGTTTGGACAGATGAATGTCAACAATCTTTTGATACATTAAGATGTTGTTTAAGAAATCCAGAGGTGCTACAATATCCAAATTTTTCTCCTGAGAATAAATT
>CAJUYI010003407.1:0-23606 GCA_910591695.1 Galerucella pusilla | reverse complement strand
AAATAAGGATGTGTCTTTTATGTCTACTTGTATCCTATAATCCCAACTATAATTTTCTGCTTGATCTATATCATCCCAAGCTTTTCTCTTCGTTCATTAACGATTTAAGTCCTAGACAACTGCATCATGAAAATGTTCTTTGCAACTGTAAAAATTGCTGAAATAAAATTAAATATTTAAGCTATTTAGAAAAACTTTGCAGAGCAACAAATACTATTAAATTAAAAACGTCAATTTTTTTGACAACTAACCAGAGGCGGACTGAAAAATCTTCAACATTTAAATGTGAAATAATAAGTTTGGTATTTATTTAATTCATCCGTCAAAATTAGTTCAAACCCAAACAAAATTAATATGGTTATGTAGCCAATGTCAATGCCTTTCAAACGAGATATCACTTGCCATAAAGTCCTATTTAAAATTATTAGCCAGAGTGGCACTGTGACGTCATCTATTACTATTACGTCACCTGTAACCATTCGTAGAGAAGTTTACAACACTTTATTTTCACCCTCCAAATTTTATTGATGTAATTGTATTAGTTCAAAAGATACGGGGGGGAGGGGACTTTTGAACAGCACTATATACTCGTAATAATATTTCGCGTCAATTTCCCTTTTTTCAAACTGCTTCAAATCCTTTTCCTAGGGATGTTGTAGCAGGCTCTTAGTCTTTTTGTGATTCTTCTTTATCATCTGTTTAATTGCAAATTTGTGATCTTAAACTCCTCTTCCTTTTCTGAAACCACTTTGTGTCTCTTCCAAATATGGTTGTATTATCATTTTCAGTCCGTCTTCCAGTATCTAACCTTTCATATACTTTAGATGGGACGCTTAATAGTGTTATTCTTCTGTTGCTGTTACAGTCTTGTCTACTGTTTTTTTTTATAGAGAAGCATTATGATTCCTATCTTCCAATCTTTGGGTATTCTATTTTCTTTTGAATAGCACTGTATTTATAGTTATTAATAATTGATGACTGTTTTTCTTGTCCACTCAAAATGGCAGAATTTAATACAACTTCTAAGAAAAATGAAGAGCAAGCATAACTTAGTACACAACTGTATGTCACAGTAAAATTCGTAGAATAATCACATAATAAATAATTTCTTTGCAATAAATTATAATAAAATTGACATGGATTACGCAGATACTGCCAATAATACAGCAATAGTAGTCTAGAAGGGCACAACTATAGACACAACTATAGACATAAATAAATTAATGCGTTAGAACTTCCTGGGGCTGGGAACCGAATGACATATTACTGGAAGGCATGCTTGAATTGATATTTGATCCACAACCTGGAACCAAATGACCAACACGCTCTTGAGCAGGGACGCATTTGCCGCTAAGCCGCGTAGCTCCGGAAAGCAAATACGTGATTAATATATTAAAATTTAGTAAGCTACATTTTCCATATCGTCAAATCTCTAGAATAAATATAATAAACTACCTAAAGGGCTCGAATATGAATATATGAAGAAAGGATTTTGTCGCGTAATGGAGTAAATATATGCAAACGGTGTTATAACGAAAGTGGGCATGTAATTGGTCCCCTTAACTTCCACCTGCCCCCCCTCATCATTCAAAAGTCACCGAGACGCGTCTATTGATTGAGACCGAAGGCGGCGGATGGAAAGACGTGGCGGCGGGGATCGAGTTAAGCAGCTGTTCGGGACTCCCGTTGCCCCATTGCTGTTTCGCCAGTGGTCACTTATTTCTTCCTGTGCTAAGCAGGCACCAACAGTAGAAGTAAGTCTCGATATTGTTTTTTTTGTGAATCTTAAACTACTGGCTCTTCAATTTTTAGAACCGATTAATTCGTTGAAAATTAATAATAATATACAATGAAAATCATGTAAACATAATGATGATCCTCGAATTTCAATTAACCGAAAAAAAAAGGGAAATAAAACCCAGCTCTATCTAATCAAAAGAAAGGTGAACACACCAAAGAGAAAGACTGGGGCTGTTTTCGAAGATGATTGATTCAATTGAAGAGGCAACAACTCTCGCCTTGTTACGTAGTATCGGGATCGGATGAACCTCTTTTCTGCGTCTCTGATTGTGTCTCGACTTCTTTAGTTTCATTTTAAAACGCAGCGACGTTGCCACATTCCAAAGTACAGGACGATCGACTGAAATGACAAAATTACAAATTCGTTTATTCGGATATTTAACGTCGGTCTAATTCTGCAACTGAGTGAAACGTTAACTTTGTTGGTTAGGTAACATTTCAGATAATAAAAATGTGCAAAAATGACTTCAGAATTTCAATTTTTGGTGGAATTGTATATATATATTTACTAAAAATATTTCATTCAAATATTTTATTAATTATTTCACTTTTGTGATTTGTGGTGGAATAAACTAGTAGATCAAAAATCAATATTCTAGAAGTACCTATCTTACCGCGAAATTTAAAATTTTGATCGGTCTCTAAATAAGGATGAGAAAGGTTCCGGCAGGTCTTCTCTTATCGTTTGTCGACAATACAAAAACTGTGCAGTAATCCATGTAATTATTTTAACATTAATTTAAACAAAAACTAATAGGCTGCCGTTATCCCTAAAGTACCTATCTGGATAACAGAACAGTTCCTGGGAAAAACGGTTCCTGGAATTAACAGTTCCTGGGAAAACAGTTTACTTACACATAAAACAGATTCTCGAGAGTCTGACTGTTTCTGGGGCACAGGTTCTGGTTTGACGAGCAATTTTTCTGGATCATAGATTCCTGAGTGGCAAACAAGCCTTTGGGTCACAGTTCCTGTTAAACTAACAAGTTTCCCAAATATCGATTCTACAGACAATCCATAGTACCTACATAGACAGCTACGTCATCAACATCATCGTCTACTTCAAAAAACTGTGTTATTGTGTATTTTTTTTTGTTGTATTTGCTACTAACCCATCTTTTTTGTAATTTAAATACTCTAATTATATACATTTTTTTTACTCAGTTTTATTTACTATGCAGAAACTTTAAGTTCTTTTTTTTAAACAGATTAAAAGTTAGATGACCATTAAATTCGATTTTCTTTCTAATTTTCTTTCCTAAAATTACTTTTTTTATTTTTTTACTAGTTTTGCTTAAGTGAATTCTTTTCTTTATATTAATAAGGTAACAAGGCCCTGCAAACTGGCTAAGGCTACCTCCAAATGTATTGCTTAGTTAGGCAATAACCTGCATTATTCACTTTAACTTTTTTTACGTCATTCAACATCATAATTTCATCAGCGAAATTGCGTAACTTTTGTTTCATTGGCGGTCAACTTTAAATAGTGTAATAAACCAACAATTTGGTTTCATTGGCGCCCCACGTTGGGCGCCAACACTACAGTTTGGGTCGACGTGTTTATAACGTTAACTTGCTTTATTCGATTCTCAGTGTAGAATTGAATTAAAAGCAAATTGTTAATTTACAAAAAATGTGTCTCTCCTAACTGCCGCTCGGAAAAAAATCTTCGAGATTGATATGGCAACATGCTGAGGTCGTCAATCAATCTAAACGGAATTTTCTGAACGCTAGTAACGCTACCGCATCGTTAGCTAAGGTTCGTGCGGGATCCAACATAGGTAACGAGAATTCAACACACACAGATAATGCACAAAGCGCTGATTATAGCCCGAATACTTCGTCGACCCAATTGACTGCTTAAAAAGCACCGACCAATGAAGATTTGTTGCGTATTTCCACTTTTTACGAGTACATTTTAACGCTGACCTTTCTGGATAAAAAAAAGCTATTTGTGTATCAAGAGCAGAGAGTAGTTCTTTGGCAGTCGAGACAGAAAGTTGTGGCAATCTGTCGAGACTACCAAAGGACTTTCTGCTCGAAATACATGCAAGATTTTCTCTACGATCACACCAAAATAAAATTAATTGCCATTGTTTGTACTTAGCAGTTTGCAGTTTTGTGTACCTATGTACGTAGACAACACTTATTACATTGATGTCACACTCTCTTATTTTATTTCTTCTTTTGTTATTCCCGAGTATTTCATTTTAGAGATTTGCATATCACAGCCAGTCCTCCTTGTGTCTCAAATCCGTCAGTGGAGGGTCTTTCAAAGACATAACACCACGCAGTCGACTCCATTTGCGCCTGGAAAACGGAGCGATAACTATCGTACTTTCACACGAGCCATGTCTGTTTTCTACATTGGGTTCGATTTCAACTCAACTGCGTGTTTCATTTTGGATGATACTGCAGGTTTTCTCAGCTAACAATCCTATATAGAGCATTGTGGTTCCGTAAATTGTTTAATACTGTCAAAACATTTTAATTCCATACGAATTTTGAAAATCTGTGCTCTTTAATAATGTTTTGTATGCCTGCTATTTCAAAAGTTATCAAAAAGATAAGAAATAGTTCTAAAACGGTTCTAAACTAGTTGGTCCTTGTGATATATTTATTATTGAAAAATAAAAATAAAGATATATTTATTTGTGTAGTGTCCAGTGTCGTATGCCTAGAGTTTGATCACAACAACAAATCCTCTTCAATGTTTTTCAAGATAAACCTTTTTTTTCTTATTAAAAATTAACGAATCCAAATTTTCTTCCTTTCTCTGTTAACCTTGGAATTTCAAATTGTTCATAAGAAGAAAAAAACGTCAACTTTTAATGGGGCATCATCCTCGTTAAGAAACACACACAAGCATTTTTTCGTTATTCAAACAATTTAATCAGATTTCATTCGGTAAATATACTGCACTTATTTCTGAGGTAATTTTGTAGGTAAATAACGAGTAGATACCCATTCTCAAGGTAAACGACATTGTCTTCGAGTGCTACACTGGCGTACACATACAGGGGATAAAAGGGCTATTACACCATTTTAAAAAACTGGTTTTATATAAACGTGGGTGTTTATTATACTATTTATTGGATAGCGAAGCTCTGAGTAGGTCAAATGTACATGTTTATTTATTGTATAATAAATCTTTAACATTGTATTAACCAAATATCCATTTTTTTTTTTAGTTGTTTCAAGTCATTAACCTACTATTCTTCAAGCAAATTTATTCAGGTTAATTATTAACGAGGAAGATACTTTGCAGCAATTAGATGATTACATATAATTACCTACACACATTTAGCATTTTACTTATACCTACCTTATTATTTATTAAACAACAAATTACCATATCAGGATCTTTAATTAAAATATTGTAAACGTGCAACAAATTAATATAATTCAATAATTACAGATGGATAGATGGAAAATCTATAGCTCTAAATGTATTAAAAACATCCAATAAATGACTGTAAATATTGTGCGCACGCAAGAAGTGAATATCATGAAAATAAAGAATAATAGAAATATTAAATTGAACATCACAATAGAGAGTTATTGGTAACACGAATTCACTGCCTTGCAGTAATTGTGATAACCTTAAATAAATAGTGCTCGACCTTGAGACAGAATTAAAATTTGGAGTTACTGAAACATGAAACTCTATAATGACATTATATTAAGGTAGGTGTCACAGATGACACAGATCACCTACACAAAAAGTATTTTTTCGTGAGATACCGTTGATGTGAAGTCGGTTACAGAGCGGTTATACCCCCACCAAAGAAATTTTAAAGGTTGTTATCGTTCATGATCTCTCGCGAAAATCAACCGGTTAACTGGATAGAATTAACTTTGCAACAATAATAAATAAACATAACCTCAATAAAAAGTGACGAGTTACAAAGTTTCTAATGGTTTCATTGTTCCTATTGTTAGTTAGTTGTTAGTTTTAACTATAATTGACGATTTTTTTGGTACTAGCCTTCTCGTAGTTATGTCATCACAAGTAACGTTGCATAGTTCAGTTAGACTACGAGTTTCGGATGAACTGAAGTAATCGCGCACAAATAAGGACAAGCACTAACCTTAATAATAGGTTTGTTCCAACAACCACCTTCTGATTAGTACGTGAACGTTCGTGAACTTATTCATATACGAATCAAACGTTCGAGAACCTGTTTGTACGTGAATTAATCCATGAACAGCATACTCTATGCATTGTTGGAACGATTCTACGACTCACTTTCAAACTGTTACCAATTTCAGGAACTTCAACTACAACCCTATAAGTTCACGATTTATTTATGTATGATTTATGTTTATTTACCATTACCTAACCTTAAAACATCATCTGACAGTTTGGACGAATGGTTCTACATCCAAATCTCTGATGAAAATGATCGTTCGCCGACACGTTCATGAACGTGTCCAGTTTTTGTTGAAACGTCTAATTGTCGGAACTTGTTGGAACAGAAATTTTGTTATGCGCATGATCGTGACGTTCACGTACGCATCATTTCGATTAGTTGGAACAAACCTAATGTTTCTCTTATTCAAAACGCAAATGCGCATGCGTATATGTCACTATAAGGACAGCACTATTACTGCTTGACCTTATAGAAGTTCCAATAACTCTCTAATTATTCATAAACGATCGTACTGAATAAAGTTTTTTTTTCTTTTAGTACAAAGTTGATTAGTGTATCTATTTCGTTTTGTAATTCCGACGCTATCAACCATCATAATGGAGTAATTTCAACAGAAATAAGATTATAAATTGAAAGACATTTTAAATTTGCATTTAAATTATTCCTTTAATCGAGTACAGACGTTGCTCGAAATTTCCCCCTTTTTTGTCTTACCGGCCTGTCTAGTTTCAGCCTTGGTTCGCGGACCTCCAGAGTGGATCTTTATGGATTTTTATATATGTTCTTGGTGGGTATATTTGCAAAATTAAATACAGTTCATGTAAAAAGCTACAGATGATTGTTTTGCTGATGATGGAATGTTATACAACATTTAATTGGACCAATCCTTGTAAACCGAGTTGTAAACTTATATTTATTCTAAAAACTTCTTTCACCAGAAAAATTCTTTCACCAGCAAAGTTTCTATCTCGGTTTTTATTTAAATGTGAGTTATGTCACTTTGACAATTCAAAGTAACAATATAAATAATAAGAAGCAAATTTTGGTATTCTGGTATTCTGCATCCTCAAGCAAAAAAAGGTACCTACTTAATCTGATAGATTATTTCGAGAATGAATGAAAAAGTGGAAATTCGTCAACCAGTGATCATTATTTTCTCCGGGTATATTTGTAATCTCACATTTTAGTAACCTTTGTGTCTTCTGATTTGATACATATGGTAAGTGACCTTTGAACCCGCACAATAAGAGCGCTTTTGACTATAGTAGAACCTTCTAAGATGCAAAAACCCAACCCACCCCTCCATCTAAAAACTATAACTACATGGCTGCCCATATGTTTGCGGCAAGTCAGCTGGTGAACTCTTAATACCCAATATCAGGTTCCATTATCTTTAAAAACAGTTCCATGCAGGTAGGTACTTTTAATAAATGTACCCAAATAACGCGTCAACACTCTGTAACTTCAAGAACTCAACTCCCTGGTATAACTTTTGCGTGATAAAATAAAACCATCATAAAAAGTGGAGTATATTCATTATGAGAGCCATTCAAGTGTGGCGTTGCATAAAATTAATTAGCCATCGTGTACTAGCATTTTAATAACGTTCGGCCGACATTGGCCCGACCAGACCACCCCACCCCTACGCTGCGGCCGGCAGCCTTGATTAATGCAACCACTTTACATTAACAATCCCGTAAATGCAAATTGGGGAACCGGCAACGTGGCAGCACATTGCCGCTGGCGGTGCGCTAGACCACCTTCGTCTTGGACATATACAATATACATCCACGTGCCACGGGGTTTCTTATTCAATGTATATTACAGAATTTATTACATTCATTTTATTATAAACGTTTTTTTTTTCAAAAATTACCTCCACGATAGCAGGAAACGCGGAGGTTTAGTTAGCTGTGACAGCATTCTTCTTTTTTTAATTTACGTGGCCTTTATAGTTGTATGGGACCAGTGTTGAAGACTGTAACATTTTAAACACTTCTTTAATTTCCGCTCTACGTCTTACTAGTCACTTTCCTCGCTCCAACCTACTTAATATGCAACTACTTCCTATCATAACTTGTCAACCTTGTCCCCATCTTTATATTTTTTATTTTGTTGATGCATTTATTAATGCTTCGATTATAATGCATCATGTCACTCGGAAGACACGCGATCAAAAAAATCTTTTTTTGGGTTTTGGAAGCCGTTCTGACGCCGGGAGCACTGCAGCCTATTGGCTTATTGTAGACGATATAGGTCCATTTGATGTGTTCCATATACTTCAGGTGGCACATTGACTTCTCCAAAGATTGTTTGTCTCCTCGCCAGTGCCTCACAGTCAGATAAGATATGGGTTACGGTCACGGTCTCCATGCCATAAATTCTGCAGCTGAGGTTCCCGTTATATAACCCTATTTTCTGCAGGTGATCTTTTACCGGGGTATGATCCGTTAGTTAACCTGTAATAATTCTTAGCTTATTCCTACTGATATTCAGTAGTTCTTCGGCCCGTTTTACACATGTGTCACCTATGAAGGTTTTACTGCGTATCTGCTTTGGAGTGTTCCTCCACTGAAGTCTATGTTGGCTTTGTACCCATGTTTGTATTTGCCCTCGGACTACCTTCTCTGTGGTCCCAAGAGCAGGTTCTGGTCCAACATATGCTGTTGCTGAACTTCTTCTCGCGAGTTCATCAGCTTGTTCATTTACAGAAATACCGTTGTGTCTCGGCACCCACACTAATCTTACTTTAATGTGGTCTGCTAGTTCATTTAGTTATTTCTGGCATTCTTCAACAAGTCTGGATATTACCTTGCGGCTATTTAAAGCTGCAAGGGCTGCCTGGCTGTCAGTTAGCATGTTTATCCTATGAGTTTCAGTTTGTTAATTCTGACACATTCTAAGATAGCATAAATCTTTGCCTGAAATACAGAGGTATTTTCTCCTAGTAAGAAGGAGCATCTTGTGTTTCTCAATTCACTATACACCCCTGCTCCTGTCCCTTCCCCAATCTGAGACCCGTCTGTGTACCAGGTCTCTCCTCGGGGAAACTTCAGTTTGCTTGGGTCTAGCCAGTCGTTTCTGTGAGGTATTTCTACCTCATATTTGGGACTAGGAAGAAGTTTAGTGGCCATATGAAAGATCTCGGAAGATCAAAAACATGCTTGAGAATCAAATAGACGCACGAGATGGCGTATCACGTTATTAGCGCGATATTTGAAGGCTTGCTTTTGTTTGTCATGTTCGCATCGCTTAATCGCGACCTGTGTGAACGTACACTAAGACAATTGTCATCTGTCAACGGCCGCCTCCATTTTGACAACGCCTCTGACCACCACGACTGTGGTGAAGGCTACATTTATTTGATTCAATACTTCCCTTTTTTGTCTTCTTTTTTTTGGAGATATTTAACGTCGTCGAGAAAAACCCTGTATATTATTTACAGTATACAGTTATAAATCGCCCACTACACGAATTTTAAAAACTTAAACGATCCTTCAAAACTCTCCAAAAACCGTTAAAGAAATTAATCAATTAGCTGCAAGATACGATTTTTATTATTGAATAAATTAAATTTGAAAAAACCCGGCCCTGATCGTCTCTCTCTTTCTTTCTCTCTCCGTTGCGCCATTCAGTTTCTGTCGTTCGTTAACTTCTCCACTAATAATTTATCAAAGTTTTCACACAAATTGCTCTGATCATTAGCTCTCGGGTACCTATAGATATATTATACAACGAGAGCAAAAAATTATTTTCCATAGAGGTGAATTTGAGCTCATTAAAAGTTGATATTCTAGATAATATAAAGACCGCTGATGGCGGAGGTGAGGGGAGGTCAAAGATACCATTTTAGAATTGAAAAAGAAATTGATTTAACATTGTTTAGTGAAAATTAAGCAATTGGAAATACAACAATATACAATATGTCCCCCTAAGTTGGAATCGAGGTTGGAATCATATGGAAAACTTTTTTATTATTAATTTTAGAAAAAAAAGTTATTCTTCATAAAAAGTTCTGCATTGTCCAAAACCTTTAATACAGTCATCAAACATCAAAATTTTTTAGTCGTATACAACAAATAAGATGAGTCTTACTCAAGAGAAAATTACCTTTTTCTCCAACCATCAAAAAAAGTTGACATTTTTGTACTATTTTCAGGTGCAAAAGCCATCAATTCCCTTACCGTACAAAAATTTGCTCGTTGCTTAGCAACACTTTTAATCCTAAGATTATAACAGCTACTTTTAATCCTAGAACTAAAAGTAATTGCATTTGAGCTCTCTAATTGAAATTTAAAGAAAAAAACATTGTCTCTTACAAACTAAGTAAAACAAACTAATTGGGCAACTATATATAGGTATTTATTTGTTATTTATAGTGATATTGAATGTACAATTAAAACAATTATTGCCAAAATTCAAAGCACCACTGAAATTATCACTAACAATTTTCGAACAATTCAAAAGATTTTCATTAATTTTAGAACAACTCAAAATATTCTCCGTAACTGTCGATAAAACATTCGAGGAAATATCTGAGCAGGTACTTGTACCTTCTTTGTCAGGTTGCAATATTTTTCTGGCAGTATTATCTTTGTTGATACGTGATTCTTCAATATATCCTTCTGCTACGGTACTCGATTTCCAACCTCCATGTCTTTTAAGACAAGTGAGGTCACCGCCACCATCAATAAGAAGTGTAGCAGATGTTCTTCTTAGCGAATGTCCAGTATACTCTTTCCAATTTTCTAACTTCGAAAATTTTGCAATTTCTTGCGGCACGGCACTAATTTTGTTAATACCAAAAACCATTCTTTGACACTTCCCATTAACATACTTCAAAAATAAACGACGCTCCTGTATATTTGATGGCTGTAGTGTAACCTATTTTCGAAATAAACGCAAATAATTATCGCCTATAATGGTAAACAAACGAGGCTTCTTGTTTTATGCCTGCAAAATTTTTACGACCAGGACCGAGTCTATATCTTCAATGTTATCAATTTTCAAATGAACTAGTTCGACAAAACGCATAGCACTTCCAATTCCTAATACTAGAACAACCTTTATCTTGAAATATACATTATCAGGTGTCATATCCAGGAACCGATCCACTTCCTCCTTTGTAAAAACCCTAGACTTTTTAGGTATATATCCATCACTTTGCCTTTTTAACAATGCTTTTGAATATTTACTAATATCCACACCATTTTTGATATCCAGTGTGGACCGCAACATTGAATACCGTGACCAAAGAGTGGATGGATTGACGGTCTTCGTTAAATTTGAGAAATATACCATAAGAACACTCTCCGCATAGTTTTGCACATTTTTTTCTTTAGGGGGACCAATTGTATATAAAAATCGAAAGGAAGACTTGCAACACTTCTCGAGCCTCATGGGCCGTACCATTTATTATTTGAGAAACATTTTTAACGCAATTGCAATTTAAAGATAACAATCTTTTTAAAACAAAAATTGTAGGTACGACCCTGAACGCGTTTAAATATGTACTTAAGAAACTCATCTTTAAATTGGTTTTTGAATCACAAAAAACGGGTCGTCGAACTCCAAGAATTGTATTCCTTATTTATTTTGTTGTAAAGACACCTACAACACAGTATAATTAAAAGGCTGTTGCAACACAAAATGTTGTTGCTTTTGGGATTCCTCGCCCATACCAGTTTATACAAACTACGCCTCCATTGCATCACCAGACCTCAATATAATACAGTTTTGACAGATCCCAACATTTGGAGCGACTTGAAAATAGTAGTAGATATTTGAGGCGGATCAAAAGACATTGCATGGAATTAACCTCATCCCATTTCTGTGGGCCTGAATCCTTTTGCGGAATCAGCCCCAATGTAATTTTGGTAGAAATAGGTAAAGCCGAGAAAAAGAGAAGATCTGACCATTGGAAAGATCTAGTAGGGCTCTTCCGGGTGACTACAACCTGTTGTTATCAATTGAATGCCTAAGTCAAAGTGAAACTGCGCTAAGAGTTTTAACAGGGTTCCAAACGGTACATTATCGTCTGAATGGGTACCTGAAAAAGTTCAAAATAGTGGAGGAAGAAGAATGCAGATATTGTGGCATGGAAGAAGAAGCCTCCATCCACATACTTTCCAACTGCACAGCACTTCAGAATTCTAGAGCACAGCACCTGGACACAAAAGAATATGAGTATCTCCCCAATATACATATTTACCAACATACAAATAAGAAAGACATATTTGGAAACTGTTGGACCCAAATTCTAAGGGGTATCTTTGAATAACAAAAAGTAATGAACGAAATAAGAAACAAGAGGCAAGCCAAGAGGAATGGGGAGCCAGATCAATACAAAAACAGACGAGAGGCATCAGACCGAAGAAAAACATGGAATCATGTGATTGTAGAGAATTTATCGTGAAGAAACAAAACCTGAACAGCAGAAAACAGTATCGCGAAGAACGAGAAACTGTGGGCTAATTTTATTTACAATGATTCCATATTATATCTTAACTAGTTGTTGCGTATTCAATATCCAGCGATTACATTTTCTACTACGTAAGCGCGGAGTTAAAATGCTTTTAAAATACCGTAAGTGGTAACATTTCCTTTGTTTCGTTACAAATTCATGTTAATAGCACCACTAGGACAAAAGGAAATATTTTTTCTGTTCTAGGTTGTTTTCTATTTTTGCGAACAAATTTCTACCTCTGTTGGTGGAAAGTGCTGAAATTCCTTCTTATAATTAGTATCGATTCCTACTCTCCAATCCGTCCTCTCTCTCTCTCTCTCTCTCTCTCTTTCCGTTATCCCCTTTTATCCCCAACGGCAGAACGGCGTATACAAAACAAAGTATTAATAAATAATCCATCAAGTGGTAATTAGAACGTCGAAAGCATAACGTATTCAAAGTTGTGTGTTTCGTGGAACAGGCGTTCGATCATCCGCTGTTGCTTTAATTAGAAGTATCTTATATTGTGGAAATGCCGGGCGATTATCCGCCGCTGCCTTTGCCGTCGCCGTCATCGCCGCCGCCACGCCGCTCCCTTCAACGCCCGCGGGCACTTTCTGATTAACGAATCCAATTACAGCCGCGTTGTGCGCGCAAGAAATTATTAGTTGGTTTGTTAATTAGATTATCCACGGACAGAAAGGTGGATTGATTAGGAACTTTGATATTGAGACTGTCCTGTCAAAAACAACGTTTAGGTTATCCTTTGATAGAACAATTAATTTGAAAAACCTACAAAAGCTTGTCTGTTATTGAAATATTCGAATCAACTTTTTGTCTTGTCAAATAGTTATTTTTCTACGACAACCTCGATAAATGTTCATGCTTGACACAGAACAGTGAAAAGAGAGAGAGATGGGTGGACATACCCATTTAAATGCCCATCGTCTTATGTTGACTCCGTTCGGGCTGCTTCGCGAAATTTCTCAACAGGGTTGTCAATTCGCATAATATCTCCTTCAATTTGCGATCATAGGTCAAATATTTTATAAGCATTTTTTTAAGATACAAATATTCGATACTTGTTTTAAAACAATTTTACTAACATTAAAAGAATTATACAACAAAATGGCCATTTTGCTCTCGTATGAATTGCAGCATTTTGTGCTCATTGCATAAGATACTATTTTGTATCTAGTGCGCGAAATGCTACGTTGGTGATCGAGAACAGATTTTTCGAGGCGCAGCCGAGTATTTCGCGCATGAGATGCAAACAAAATTTTTTCTACAAACGTCAAAAATATTGTTCTAAAATAAGTAACATGCTTAGCTTAATATGAAAAATAGTATTGAACTGGCTTAAACTGTTTTTCCAAATCAAGTAATTACTGTAACCATGGAAATGAAATGGCATTTGTTGACAATTATTTCAAAGTGACAGTTCTTGATAATTATTTTGGAGTGACCATAAAATCACAAAACAGTCTAACCTATAGAAGTGAAAGTCCAATAGAATTAACTGGAATGAAAAAATGAGGTGTCAAACCCATCCACCTGAAGCGCTAGTTGCAATTAAGTTGTCGAAATAGGCAAGGCAGCCGAGGCCGAAAAACAGAAGGAAGAAGAATTTCAGCGATCGCAGTGGATGGGTTCAGAACTATTTCATAGCGCTTTTTTTTAATGCAAGTTTGTTTTTTTTTTCTTATTTTTTGGGAATCAAACCACATAAATGTTTTTTATTACGACATTATTGTGGTTTGATTCCCAAAAAATTAGAGAAAAAAAGAATAAGTAATGCCACAAGGAACTTACAGAGGAAGTTTGTTTATTTGAATTACTAATGCCCGATTTCACTAACCATTTCCTAAAGTCAGGTAATACCTAAAACGAATTTAGGAATTCCTAAATGCAATTTACATTTAACCACGCGCTAAGTAATACCTAAGAGTGATAATATTACGTATTTCTCATTACTTTTTGATAAATCCTGAAAGAATTGTAGGAACAGCTTTGTGAGTGAGGCCCATTTTTGTCCCAATAATAATATATCTGTTGCAAACTTTTTAGGATTTATAAATCTGTTCGGCGCTTAATTCCTTTAGTTTTGGATTGCGAATAAAAGCAGCCCATTCATTCAACAACAAAGGGTCATGTTTGGGAAACCTATGTCGTTTTGATGTAATGTCTGTTCACCCAAGAACGCAACACTTCACTCCAACTATTATAAAGTTATTATAACATTATGATAACACTTACACTTGATAACACTTACAGTAGGTACCTACACAGCACACCCTGGGTACCTAATTGAAACACAAATAACAGCAGCAAATGGCAAAAGGAAACAATCTATTGCAATCTATAAAAGACAACGGTAACAACAACTATATGACAGCTATGATGAATTTTAAATCTTTTCTTCTTTTCGTGCTAAAGGCCTCAGCTGCCAGGCCTGTTTCGACAACTCAATTGCAACTAGCGCTTCAGGTGGATGGGTTTGAAACCTCATTTTTGTATTCAAGGTCATCCTATAAACTTTCACTTCTATAGGTTAGACCAGGGGTTCTCAAACTGTGGGTCGCGACCCCCAGGGGGGTCGCGTGATGTGTCCAGGGGGGTCGCGGGATAAGGAGGAAAAAACAAATCAGTCAAAGCTGTAGTTTTTATTAATAACAAAATTTATAGGCTACACAAATTTGTAATACACATACAAGTTGAAAAAGGCCTATTACTATTTAATGGGAAACATGAGCTTGTTTGGAACTAACCAATTTTTGTATGTCCAGATTGAGTTTTGTTTCATTTTCGAAGGCTTCATGCTTTCAGCTGACAACACTTCACTACACACCACACATTCAGGTTTGTTTGCCAGTTCAGTGAAACCGAATTGTATGTACGACTGGTCATATTTGCGGAATTTTGTTACTGCAATCCTGTGTCGAGCAATTTGACATTATTTGAAGTTTGTGTTTTCTCCAAATGGTCATATAGTTTTGTTAATCGTTTATGTGAATTGTTGTAAATTTTTGGAGTTGGACATTCAAAAATACAATTTTTGTCAGTGTATAAATAATAAATAATTACAGAATAAATAAAGATTATAAATAAATAATGAACGGAGTTTATTTTTCCTTAAATTGCTCGACAGAGGGTTGCAGTAATTTTCTGCACATTAATTTTCAGCATTATTATAAAACAATTCAAGTGACAACAATTTGTATTTATTTTTACTAGTTATTAGTATTTTTATGGATAAAACTTAGCCAATAGTGTTTTTTTTTTCATTTTTGTTTATATTTGAAAATGGGGGGGTCGCCCAAATACTAGGTCTAAAAAGGGGGTCGCAGTGTCAAAAAGTTTGAGAACCCCTGGGTTAGACTGTTTTGTGCATAAAATACTTCCAAGTATTTTATGGGAGTGACTTTTCATTCGCGTCAATTTCGTGCGTGATATTTATAACTGTAAAATAATGGAAATTTCGAGCGACGATGAAGTAAGCAGTACCCCACCTAACTTGAAAGAGGCGGCCATTTCGGTAATTTCAAATCTTTTACCGGGGAAATCGAGGCGCCAGTATGCATATCAGCAATTTAAAGAGTGGTGTGAAACAAATAAAGCCAGAAAAATATCCGAAAATGTGCTGTTGACATATTTTGCAGAGAAGTCTAAGAAGCTGAAGTCTTCCACGTTATGGGCAATATATTCTATGTTGAAAGCACACAATGTTAAAGAAAACCAAGTTGGTTCCATATTTGAAAAAATTGTCAGTTGGAAACCATCCTAAGAAATCTAAGGTATTGACTAGAGAGGAAGTTGAACAATTCATAAGAGAGGCAGATGATGAAACCTATTTGTTGGTTAAGATAGATTTTTGATGATTATTTTATGTGCTTTATAAATTACCGATTTCCTTTTAGGTTGTTTTAATACTGGGTATTTCGGGTGATTGCCGCAGTGAGGAACTCACTCAAATGACGGTCGATGACATAGAAGATAAAAATTCCATTTTAATTGTTAAAGTACCCGATACAAAAATAAATATACAACAAATTTTTACAGTTTAAAATTCAGATTATATTGACATTTACCGAAAATATGCGGCTCTTCGTCCAAGTTATGCTACCAGTCGCCGATTGTATTTGAAGTATCAAAATAAGAGATGTTTTAACCAAGTTGTTGGAATAAACAGTATTGGAAAGATGCCTAGCTTAATAGCAAAACACCTAAAATTACCAAATCCTAATGCCTACACGGGCCATTGTTTTCGGAGAACATCAGCCACACTCCTTGCTAATACGGGGGCCGATGGAAATCTTCGACTGTGACCGAAGGATACGTGGAAGATTCTATCAACAATAAAATTCAAATATCAAATGAAATTTTAGACTGTGAAATTTCAGGATCAAGTGCTGTCACCTCTACGGCAGTTGCTTGCAAATCAAAAATGGATAGTCTTCCAATTCCCAAAACTACGATATCACGAGCTGAATCTGAGTTATCTGGTTTAGGAGTAAATATTGTTTCGTGCACGTGCTGCATTATTAACATTATTAACATTGTAAATAGTAAATAAAATTAGGTAGTGTTGAATTTTCTCACAATTTGAAAGCCTTAATTATTGTTATACATTAATAAATTAATGATTTCTTGGATTTTTGCTTGATTGAGGAACATAAAAGTTAAAATTTAAAAATCCCATATAGTTTACATGCAGTGTGCGAAGTAAGTATTTCGCACACTACTTCGCGCACGGTGTCATGGTAACGAAGGAAAAGGGTCACTTCGCATATTGTTGTCAATGCGCGAACCTTGTCATTTTTTTACGTTTGTAGAAAAAGAATTATTTTATCTCTAAAGCATCTGTGATGCCTGAAAAGTACCAAAACTTTGATGGTAGCCAATAACACTTATAGGAGAGTATAGTCGTGCTCGTTTCCACTCGAATAGAATTTATTTCACTCAAAAGATACGCAATTTGGATGGTAAAAAGACAGAAGGAACTTTTTTATGACCTACAGCAAATGAAATTTCTTATTGACATTCACCTAATGCCAGTGTCTCATACAAATATTAATAAATGCATTTTACATTTTGTATAGAAAATCCGAAAGATATGTATTAATAAAAGAAACACTCTGTAAATTTAATAAGGAATTTCATTTCGTAATAAATTTTTATTAAACCATTAAAATTAGTTCGATTAAAGAGATTTAATGTATTGTATCTTTAATGGTCCCGCAGGATATTCGGCAACACGGGCGCCTGCTCGGCGTGCGGGCAGTCAATTCCAGCCAACGAACTTGTGATGCGATCGGGGGGACCGTCCCTTCAACAACCCGGCGCTCCACCGCACGTATTTCACCTCAAATGCTTCATGTGCAGCAAATGCCTCAGCCCCCTGATGCCCGGAGATAGGTAACTACACTTTTTACATACTATTTTTTTATATAGTGTATTTTTATCATATTGATAGTTGAATAGCTCGTCATAAATAACAAAATGTAGCATTATTTTTACTGTATATTATTTATTTTGTGTGTTTAGGTACTACATGTTATCCGGTAGTTTGGTGTGCGAACAGGACTGGCACAAACTGCTTAAAAGTACCACCGCAGCGACACCTACAGTACGTAAAGGAAAAGTAGGACGACCGCGTCGAAGTCGTGATTGAAATGACGCCTCCTTTGATGCTGGTAAGTCGATATTAATTGAATTTTATTCAAATCACTAATCATCCAATTATAACCAAAAATTAAATATTAAATGATGATCAAAATTTACTAAAATAAAATCCGCTGCGTACCGAATTTTATATATTTCTTTTCCCACATTTATAATCCAGAGAGAAAGAGAGAGAGAGAGAGAGAGCAAAACATAGAGTTAAATTTTCAACGTCGGACATATAGTTTGCGTCAAAGCATTATAAATAATTTTCGAAATTCGGTTGCCAGAAATTTTATTTTATTTTATTTTTCGCCAAGAATAAATCTTATTCTTAATGCGATGCGACTGGATGTTACGCTGAAGGCGTTACTTTCGTATTCGGTAATTTATAACAGACGCTTTAATTTTGAAACTCCGTGACTGAATTATATATATATAAACATAAATATAGACTACAAGGATGTTTATTTGAATAAAAAAAAGTATTTGGTCACTTGGCTATCATGAGTAAATAACTCCACATAAACAAAATGGGATCCAAATACCTTTATGGCATGGAAGAACGAACCTCCATCCTCATACTTACAAATTGCACAGCAATTCAGAATCCTAGAGCACAGCATCTGGGAGATTTCTGAATAGAAATAGGACATTTACCTAAGTTGAAGCCTGCAGGACTAAAGGAGCAGAACCTGAGTAGAAGTGAGAGGGCACAACAGAATTTTAAGGTCTCTGTGAATGTCTCCCCAAAATACAACATACACCGGACCCCAATATACATTCCACAGCTATAGATTCAGTTAAACTACATTCTACAGCTATAAATTTGGGTAAACTACATTCCACAGCTATAGATTGGAATAGACTACATTTTACAACTATATATTTAGGTAAACTACATTCCAACTATAGATTCAGGTAAACTTCATACACAGCTATAGAATCGGGTAAACTATATTTCACAGCTATAGATTTAGGTAAACTACATTCTCCACACCTATAGAATCAGGCGAACTACACTTCACAGGTAAAGATTCAGGTAATCTACATTCCACAGCTATAGATTCATGTAAACTACATTCTACAGCTATAGATTCAGAGAAACTGCATTCCACGGCTATAGATTCAGGTAATAATACATTCCACAGCTATAGATTCAGGTAAACTACATTCCACAACTGTAGATTCAGGTAAACTACATTCTACAGAGCTATAGATTTAGGTAAACTACATTCTACAGAGCTGTAGATTCAGGTAAACTACATTATACAGCTTTAGATTCGGGTAAACTACAACCCACAGCTATAGAATCAGGTAATCTACATCCCACAACGAAAGATTTAGGTAAAGTACATCCCACAGCTATAGATTCAGGTGAACTACATTCCACAACTAAAGATTCAGGTAAAGTACATCCCACAGCTATATATTTAGGTAAACTAAATTCCACAGCTATAGATTCAAGTAAACTACATGCCACTGCTACATATTCGGGTAAACTACATTCCACACCTATAGAATCAGGTAAACTACACTCCACAGCTATAGAAACTCGTAAACACCATTCCACAGCTATTGATTGATGCATTGTACAGCTATAGATTTAGGTAAACTACATTCTCCACACCTATAGAATCAGGCGAACTACACTTCACAGGTATAGATTCAGGTAATCTATATTCCACAGTTATAGATTCATGTAAACTACATTCTACAGCTATAGATTCAGATAAACTGCATTCCACAGGTATAGATTCAGGTAAAAATACATTCCACAGCTATAGATTCAGGTAAACTACATTCTACAGCTATAAATTCAGGTATGCTATAAGAATCCATTCTTGGTCTCTCCCTCTCTCTCTCTCTCTGTATCGACTAGCGGAACATTAATTATGGAATTGAGTTGTTGGTCGTAAAATACCAGTGCAAGTACAGACTTTGAATTCTTCGCCTGAGAAATAAAATAGTTGAAGAAAAGAAGGATTAACCTATTTAAGGTTTTTTAATAGTACTGTTAACGTTTAAGAACGCAACTATTGTAAACTGCTAATTAATTGAGAGACCCATTAATTAAATCCTAAGCCAAAACGTTAAATCGATTGATCTAATTGGCTCGAAAGAAATGAAACAAACACAAACGAAAAAACATCTTTGTAGTATTCCGCTTGGCGAAACTATTTAATTAAAGTATAAATGCAGAAAATACAAACAAACAATTCAGCGATATAAATAAATCTTCCTATCTAATTAGATAATTAAAAAGATTCAACGGTTGTTCGGTTCGACTATTATCAAAGTTTAATTATATACAGGGTGGACGGTGATCCTTTTTATTATTTCAATAGAATCGATAACATTGTCGTCGACATAAAATGCATTTTTGCATCCTTAGGCCTTATCCACACGAGCGATGGTACAAGAAGTAAATTCCGAGACCAATGTGGTGTACAGACCTGGACCAATGCGGACCAATGAAGAACCAATGCAAAACCAATTAAGACAAATTAAGGACCAATGGAATATAAGACTAGCGCACACTCGACTGCTCGACTAGTCGATGCGGTGTCAGAGCTGCCAGACTGAACGCTTTAACACCATTTGGGCTCTTGTTAATTCTTAGTTGACGATGGTACAACATATGAAGTTATTTATTCAAGGTAGATAATATAGGCAAACGAAAAAAGACCCAGAATATATGACAGCCACAGACGACGAAATACCTGATGAAGTACTGGATGTAAAAATCTCGGAAGAAACAGATGATGAAAAAGAAATGGATGAAAATCAACCTTTAGATCAGACATATACGATCAGCTCTAATGATGTCAACAATGTTTCCGCTTCAGTTTTTGATTCGGTTATTGATGAAGTTCCGAGTTAAGCTCCGATCGAAGGTCTCAATAATGGAAATGGAAAATCTCAATAGATCTTTAAGGTCTCGGTGAATGTCACCCCAGTTATAGATTCAGGTAAACTACATTCTACAGCTATGAATTCACGTAAACTACATTCCACAGCTATAGATTCAGGTAAACTACATTCCACAGCTATAGATTCAGGTAAACTACATTCCACAGCTATAGATTCACGTAAACTACATTGCACAGCTATAGATTCAGGTAAACTACATTCCACAGCTATAGATTGGAATAGACTACATTCTACAACTATATATTTAGGTAAACTACATTCCACAACAAAAGATTGAGGTAAACTTCATTCCACAGCTATAGATTCGGGTAAACTACATTTCCCAAGTATAGATTCAGGTAAACTACATTCCACAGCTATAGATTCGGGTAAACTACATTTCACAGCTAAAGATTCAGGTAAACTACATTCCATAGCTAGAGATTCAGGTAAACTACATTCAACATCTATAGATTAAGGTAAACTACATTCCACAGCTATAGATTAAAGTAAAATACATTCTACAGCTATAGATTCACGTAAACTACATTCCACAGCTATAGATTCAGGTAAACTGTACGATGAGGTACTGGATGTAAAAATCTCGGAAGAAACAGATGATGAAAAAGAAATGGATGAAAACCAATCTTTAGATCAGATATATACGATCAGCTCTAATGATGTCAACAATGTTTCCGCTTTTTGATTCGGTTTTTGATGAAGTTCAGAGTGAAGCTCCGATCGAAGGTCTCAATAATGGCAATGGAAGTTCTCTTGAGCATTTCTCAACCTAAGTGTCCTAAAACTTAATATGAGAGATTATTCTGACCGAATTGAAGAAGGCACTTTATCTGAAAAATGCCCGTTTATTAAAACGGATCTCACAGGTAAAAAAGTCATAATTTTGTTGGCTTCTTGACGAATCAAATGGCAAAGTCACCACCGATAAGCTTGGCATATCTATCAATTTCTCGATTGCTTCCAACAAGAGTGTGAAAACTGGTGTACAAAGTAAAACAAAGAAAAATCTGAAAATTCCGGATAAAGGTTTGAAACTGAATATAGAAACCAAAAGAAAGCTTCGAAAAAAGCGAAGAAAAACAACTAGTTTTAGCGATGACGAGGGACTGGAAGACAGTGAAATATATATTCCACCGTTACCGAGAACTCAGATGAATAAGAGGTGAACGAGGATTCTTCAGACGATGTCCTCGATGATAATCTGAGTAATGCAATTATGGCCATTGAAGAACCAATTATGACCAATGGATGACCAATTATGACCAATGGAAGACCAATTATGGCAAATGGAGGACCAATAGAGACAAATTAGTGGACCAATGGGACAAATAAAGACCAATGTCCAATGGGGTGTACACAATTTTTGGTCGCGGCTTACCCCTCGCGACGATATAAATCGCGTCGTAGGCGCGTTAGTGGAACGCGCGATAAATCATATGTAGTTAACAGTTGACCGGGTTATACAACGACTTATAGAAGTATTGTGGAAAATTAAGATAGGCGTTTCAGAGAAATTGATTGAATAAAAGAATGTAAAACTAGTCCACTCTGTATACCGACGGATCAATGGTATATCAATGCAGTTAATCCTACAACACGGCATTGTTAAAATACCGTCTACTGACATAATGAGCCACTCTTTGTATATATTTTATAGTCTTTCGCCATTTTTGGTCTTGTTCTGGATTCGAACAACGTAACCACCTAATTAAGGGAATACAAAAGATCCTCTGTATATAATACAAGGTAATTCTTAACTATTTATAGAAAGGTTTAATTATTAATTAAATCGTGTACGAAGTATTGTTAATTAATTAACAACTCGGACAATTATTTATTGTTGAATAAATGACAAAAAAATCGCAATGTTATTTTTGTTTCTAATGTTTTCTTCTCTCTAGTTCAGATCTATTTATAGCCTAGTCAAAACCTAAAACATAAAAAACATAAAACCTCACAAAAAATAGAAAATCTTGAAAATTCAGAATTGAGTATTTAGAAGGTGTTGAATATGAGAAAAACTTTACGATACTAGGCATGCAATTTTCCGGAAAATCGTCGAGTGAATTTTAGTTTTTGGAGATACTTTTGTGTTTGCAACTGCAACAAAACCGAAAAGGATAAAATAAGTTCATCGAGAACCCAATATTTATCTTCTTCGGCAAATGTTCACCGTCGACTTCAAATTTAATTACATCCATAATGAAACGCTATCTCACATTCTGATCTCTGAACAGTAATGAAATATTTTGCATCTAAACAAAATGAATAATTATTCTCATTGAAATTAAATTACTTTTCCGGTATTTTAATTGCTAGGAAAAGTGAATGTTTAGACAGTACTTAAAACTCATTAAAATTTTAATAAATTGAAATAAATTTCAGAAACTAAAAATTACTACAGTGAACGAGGTTTTTTTTTCTATGTTTTTCGGCTGGGTGCTCTAACGGACGTAAAGTTTAGACAATAAGTGGAAAACACCTCAATAATCAAACACCCAGACATTTGTCGGGGGCAGCATTGTTACTGTCAGAATGTGAGGAATTATTATGAATATCAAAATGGAAATATTAATTATACCTAATACTATCTACTATAGGATTTTTACGAT
>CAJUYI010003406.1:0-23620 GCA_910591695.1 Galerucella pusilla | reverse complement strand
AACACCTTTTTTGAACATAAAGATATCCACAAATACACCAGAGAGGTCAAGAGTAGGGGCGAAAAATCCATAATAGACTATGTATAATAATAAATAAAAAATTCCGGAAGGAAATAAAAACACAAGAGTAGAAAAAGGAGCAGAAATTTATTCTGATCATTATTTGGTAGTCTCAAAATTAGTAATTAATTCAGAAAATTAAAATAGAAAATGAAAAAGAAAATAAAAAATATAGTACGATAGATAAAATTAGATCATATAAACTAAACGAAAGTAAGATTGCAAATTTATATGAAGAGGCAGTTGAAACCGAGATGGATAATATTTTTAAAGTCATAAACAACAATAATATTGACGACCTATGGAAAGAATTTGAGGATACAATAATTAATGCTGCAAAAGAAAGAGTAACAAAAAATAAAAAACAAACAAAGTGGTGGAGCCAAGAAATTAAAAATGAAGTAAAAATGAAAAAACAAAAATGGAAAAACTATATAGGAAATAAGACTACGGCAAATTATGAAGAATATAAAAGACAACGCACGAAAGTGAAAGATATGGTAAAACAAGCAAAAGAACAATCTTGGACAGAATTCGGAGAAAAATTGGAAGAAGACAGTTTAGGAAATCAAAAATTGTTTTATAGAGTTCTCAAAACACTAAGAAAGGGCAAACAATATAGCGTTAAACATATAAAAACAAAAGATGGAAAAATAATAGCTGAAGAAGAAAAGATTATGAAAAGATGGAAGAAATATTTTGAGGAGATTCTGAGCCCAGAAATAACAGCCCAACAGCCTGCGGAAATATATGATGAAGGCAATCAATATGAATTAAATAAAATTAAAGAAATTACTAGCCTAGAAGTTGAAGCAGCAATAAACTTACTGAAACGAGGAAAAGCTGCAGGTAACGATGGAATTACATCGGAAATACTAAAAAACCTTGGAAGAAAAGGAATAGGAAAATTAACTCTTCTACTGAATAAAATCTATACTGAAAAAAGAATACCGAATAAATGGGAATTGGGAATCATATTACCCCTATATTAGAAAGGAGATAGTAGAGACTGTTCAAACTATAGAGGCATTACGATATTAAGTACAGTGTTGAAAGTTTATGAAAGAATCCTTGAAAAAAGACTAAAAAACACAATAGAACATCAACTAGAAGAATCACAGAGTGCTTTTCGTAAGGGCAGAGGTGTTAAGGATCACATTTTTACAGTGAGACAGTTAATTGAAAAAAATGGTAGAAATAATATATATGTTGCTTTTTTGGATATAGAGAAAGCTTTTGACAGTGTACCCAGACTGCAAATATGGGCTAGTCTGAAGAAGAGAGGAGTAGACCAGAGTTTAATAGAGAGTATAATGAGTATATACAAAAATACGAGAAATTATGTAAGAACCGGAAACCTACAATCTGAAGAGCTTACTACGCAAGAGGGTTTAAGGCAGGGGGGAGTCTTGAGTCCTACACTGTTCAATGTGATAATGGATGATATAATAAAAGAGGTGAAAGATCAAGTAAAGAAATTCACAGTGGGTTATAGAAATATGGAGCTTATACAGATTTCTGAATGCGCCTTTGCTGACGATTTAGAGATACATGCTAAAAACGAAAAAGATCTTCAAACAAATCTAGACACCTGGAAGAAAGCTCTTCAAAGTAGGAACCTAAAAATAAATTCAGAGAAAACAAAAGTAATAGTAATAGGGCAAGAAAAGAAGAATCTCGAAATACAGCTAAACGAAGAACAGGTACAGCAAGTGGATACATTTAAATATTTGGGAGTGAAAATAAATAAAGAAAGGAATAATAACGCTTAAATTAATGGACGCATTAAAAGTGCCCTCAATCTGTAATATTTAATACTTTCATCAGCGAGAAAGAAGTGTCGAGAAGAACAAAAATGACAGTCTATAAAACCGTTTTTAAACCAATTTTAACGTATGGGAGTGAAAGCTGGGTTCCTACGAAAGAGACAAAAAGAAAATTACAAGCGGTTGAAATGAAGTATCTGAGAGCAGTATTAGGAATCACAAGAAGGGACAAAATTCGAAATGATTATATAAGAGAACAGCTAGAAGTGGAACCACTGGGAAAAAGCATAGAAAGGAATCAGTTAAGGTGGTATGGCCACTTGGTACGCATGAAAAACAAACAACAGGCAAAAGTGATATGGCAAACAAAAGCATGTGGAAAGCGACCAAGGGGAAGACCACGAAAAACCTGGGATGATGCAGTAGCGGAAATTCTGAAAGAGCGTGGACTAAATCGGCAGGAGGCGAAGTTAAAGGCTGGTAATAAACGGGAATGGGCTAAATTTGTACACAATTGAAAACACCTTAACACCTTAGGGTATATTAAGGTTCTGATTAAATTTTTTTTGTCATTTACTTGTAAAACAATCCAAAGAGGGCTCCACGCTCCAAATTAATCAACGAAAATAATGAACTCCTTATTGACGTACATCATATCGAAAACATCCACACCAATCCAATCAATCAAAAACATACGATGAATTTTTATGCGGATATAGGAAGTAGCCATAATAAACTCTCTAATCGCAATAATCCACGGCCAAACATGATGATAAAACAAACGAATTACGTATTCGAGAGGCGTTGAAATTGACGCATTCATATAAAGACAAACACTCGATTACTTTGGACGAGCACGTTTCGTGTTACCTTGACAATGATATTCTCTTATTTCATTTGAAATGAAAAAAAAACACCGATTACAGGTTGTCATTACCAGGATGATTCGTAATCGTCGACACAAGACAAGGTTAATTACTCTACTACTAGGGAATTGAAGAAAAAAAACATTTTAAAAGATAAAACCAGAAAAAATTTCATCTACAAACCATTAGAAAAATTCCAGGATGATTTTAAATGAATAAATAAGGATTCCTGTACAAAACTTTCAAAAGCGAGCTAACTTTTTTACCAAATAGCGTTCATAAAAAATAATAACAGATTTGGAAGGGTCGTTGAAAAATAAGTTCGAATGCACTTTTAATTCTCTTAAATTTGCTCTGGTTTTATATTAAAATTTATGATTATATTTAAAACAGTAGTACACTACTTTTATACTACTTTCGAATAGGTACTGAAAACAGCACAGCGGGGAATCGAACCGCGATACTTCACGTTTAACTTTCAAATTTCCCCTGCTTCCACCCGTCTGGCTATCTCCTATCTCCTCCGCGGTTGAAAGTATTCGAAAGTGTTATGAATATGGAGTTCGACTTTTTCAAACATAACTATCCATTTTTTCATTAAATCAGAGCGAATTTAAGAAAATTAAAAGTGCATTTGAACTTATTTTTCAACGATCTTTCCATATCTGTTATTATTTTTTATGAATAACGCTGGTAAAAAAGTTAGCTAGCCTTTGAAAGGTTTGTACAGGAATCCCTATGTCGCATCTTATCAATAACACAGTGTATGTTCACGAAATATTATCTAGCGTACAATATTTCAGTACAAGTTGGTGGAAAATACAAAAATTAAGTATACAAAGAGTATCTAAAGTTCGTGCTAAAAACTTTGTAGATGATAACTAAAAATATTAAGGTCTTTGAAGTTGTTTTTTTTGTATAATTATTAAGGACTTAAGCAGTCGTTGCACCAACATATTAGTTTTCAAGGTTTAAATAATCAACGATAAAAGAATGTACTCGGTAGCATTTGTGGGTATCCAGAGAAATGCCGACCCAAACCGTAACTGAGCCCTCTGGTAAGATTGGCTTTTCTGGGTCTGACGTTCGTTTGCCAGACAAGATGAAGTCGATTTCTAATTTCAACAGCTCTGTAGCATGACGATTTCGCAGATTTTTTAAGATGATAAAACTATCATCAGGAGCAGAATCCTAGGGCACAGCAGCTGTGAGATTACTGGATAGAAGAGGGATATTTACCTAAGATATCCTAAAATTCCTCCGGGAAATAAGACTGTAGGAGCTAATAGTATCTGAAAATCTCCTCAGAAACTAAGTAGAAGTAAGGGGGACAATAGATCTTTTAGTAAATGTCACCTCCTAATACATACATACATCATCATGATCACTAGCTCAGCATTCGGGATCGGTTCCAGGTGGTCTGGTATGAGCCCCCGTTTCCAAAAATAGTATAAAATTTTGGTGCACAGTGTTATTGGCTACATGATACTGTTGGGCAACATAGCACTCACTAGTTCAATATTGATCCGATGTTTCGGAATTATATTTCATATTTCTAGCATAACATATTTATTGTACAAGTGTCATTAACAAAGATGTGCTTTCGAACCTAGCTTTGTTTATCTCATCGCTCGTAACATATACTATTTTGATTTTAATGTATCCAATATTTATAGTTTTATAAATACAGCCAAAACTGCTCTTAGGTTGTGGTCCAAAATTTTCCTCTTATTGTAATGAAATTGTTCAGAAGATTTGTTGAACTGAATAGGATTGGTACAATGAAAATTTATATTACAAAGTTTTTTTGTGGAGAAATATCTATTAAAATTTTAATATGAAGAATTATTATTGTTTTGTGATTATTATTATTATTTCATACCTCCAAATAGTTTATTTTAACTTTACATATTATGCAGCTCTTTGTCAATGATTTTTATTCTGCTGCAAATATATAAGTCCAAATGTGTTTCTAACCTTTTATGTTTTGCATTAATTTCAAGGTTCTGGTAGACTTCGCGAACCTCGGAATTTTATTTTAATTTTAAACTGTTTGATAACTTGGATCATTTAGTAGTTACTTTAAAATGAAGAATTTTGTTTAAGAAATTGTACTTTTTCAACACTATTTAACGCTATTTTACAATGAATACTTTCACTCTAAACTATAAAGGTTATCATCTTAAAGTAAATGTATGTTTCATAGAAAAAAACAGATGAAAATACAAATACAAAACAAAATTTTTTAAAGAAAAAGTAAAGATTTTCTATTCACTTCCTTACTGTAGGAAAATGATATCCTTAGTTGTTAGTCTTCTACATAAATCATTGAAACTACATTGTTTATAAGGAATTAATAATTAATTTTTTAAAAACAGCAATACATTTTAAAATAAATTTGTTATATTTGCAGCTATTTGACAGCATGCAGGGTAGTAGGGTTATTTTGTGCATATTTTGTACTGTGAAAATTTATTTGCCACCTCAACTTTATTGTTAAGAGATTCTTCGATGTATCCTTCAGCAACGTTTGATGATTTCCATCCGCCATGCCTCTTTAAACTAGTTAGGTATGTCGGCAACAGAGTTTACCAATATTGTTGCAGAAGTAGCAACTATTTTAGGCATTTTCCTAAATGATGAATTTCTATCGTAAAATGCAGTATTATCATGCCGGTCTTACGATTCAACAAACGATTCAACAACTCACCGTTTCATTGCGTTTAATCATAACTTCCAAATAAAATCCGTAAGATGAGTAAGACAGACTTATGCAATTTTGGCGGGAAAAAAAAGGATATGTATTTAGTTTTCAGCGATTCTAAAAAATCTTTCACCAACGAAGTTTTTATTTAAATGTCAGTTTTGTGACTTTGACAATATCCTTACTGTTTGGAGTCAGAAAAAACATCAGAATTGTTTGAAATTCAAATAGAAGGGACATTTTATAAAAACTAACTTTCTTCGATTATTTGCTTACTTAATAAGCAAATATATATGGTCCGAAAGTAACTAACCGTAACCACGGTTAACCGCTTCTTTTGACAGATAAAACTGAAAAATCTAGTTGTATTCGGGACACGAAAACGGTAAAAGTACGAATCGGAAATATAGCCTTAAATACATTCCCCAAAACGACACCGACACACTTAAAAAAATAATTTTTGGAATATTTGAGTAGTTGTTTTTAAACATGGACAATCAGGCTGCTTTCGTGTTTTACTTTTATTCGTATTATGATTCGTTAGTTATATGTTTTATTTTTCTCTTCGTTGGTGGCATAATCTGGAATAATCAGCTAACAAACATAATAAACAATAATAATGCATGTCGCGTGACAGCGATGACAGTCGAAACCAGAAGTAACCGGGATCCTGAGGCTGGTTACTAGTTTGACAGTTCATTAACCATATTTCAGGAAACCGTGTTCCAAAAATAACCAGATTTTCAGCAACCACTATTATTTGGTTATTTTCGGGACGGTAAACCGCAAACCAGTTACTTTCGGACCATAGCCTAAGAAGCAATTTTCCGGTTTTTTGCATCCTCAAGCAAAAAAAATGGTACTTAATCTGATAGATTATTTCGAGAATGTACGAAAAAGTGGAAATTCGTCAACCAGTGTGCAGGAAACATCAACCATCATTCTTTTCTCCGGGTATATTTGTAATCTCACATTTTGGTAACCTCCGTGTCTTATGATTTGATACATATGGTTATGTATGTATGTATGTGTGATTTTTGGGGTGACATTCACTGAGACCTAAAAGGTCTATTGTGCCCCCTTACTTCTACTCAGTTTCTGAGGAGAGTCTCAGAAACTAGTAGTTCCTTTAGTCCTATTTCCCGGAGGAATTTTAGGATGTCTGCAGGCTTCAACTTAGGCAAATGTTCCTCTTCTATCCAGTAATCTCCCAGGTGCTGTGCTCTAGGATTCTGGAGTGCTGTGCAGTTGGAAAGTATGTGGATGGAGGTTTCTTCTCCCATTCCACAAAATCTTCTTCCTCCACTATTTTGAGCTTTTTTTTACATATGGTTAGTGACCTTTGAACCCGCACGATAAGAGCGCTTTTGAATATATCACCAAACCTATTATTTTTTTAATGAAGCTTATGTAAAAAAACAGCAGTTTTTCATCAGTCATTATGCCTATTCCTTCGACATTTTCCAGATTAGTAATTCGTTAGACTATCGCATAAATGATAATTACATTTCATTTAAAATGACTACACATTCTAGAGTTAACGCAGGACGTGTAGCGATCTTAAATCTATGTAAATTTTTTTCCAACATTTCCTTTTATAAGTATCGTGTAGAATTAAAATCTAATTGTGTGTGCATGCAATTATTCTAAGAATAAAAATAAATTACCCAACAGACGTGATCTTTAAACAGACGAGTTAAATGGCGAGAGATTTTTTTAATTCTCATAATAACACGCCATCCTTTCTAAGTAAGATGATTATAATTCTCCAGGATTTACCATTCCATCAGATTGTATAAAATAACCTTCGAAAAAATTGCATCTCGATACCAAAAATTAAATAGTTACAACATTATTCAAATTTATGGTACCTATATTGATTGTTTCGAAAAGCACACTATCAGTCCTGAAATGTTCTAACATATATGCTGAAAGGACCTACTGGAAAGATATTCAACATTAACATATCTATTTTATTTAAAAAATTATCACAAGTAATACCACTAGAGGTCAAATTATTTCATCTCATGAATATTTTGAAAATTATCCCGAGTCGAAGACGAGGGATAATTTTCTAAAAATATTCATGAGCGAGAAAAAATTTCCGGATTTAATTTGACCTTGTGTGGTATTCGGTAAGAAAATTCCACACCAAATGTGTTTGTTTCCAACAACATCAAGAACAAGCGACTTCCAATCAACTTGCCATAGTATATAATAATTGCGTTTTCAATATAAACATTAATCATAATGGTCCAAAGAATTTAGAAAACATCTAAGCTTGCAGTTGAAATGAATCAAAATTATCATGTAAACAAATAGAAATTAGATTGTCGAAAAAAATATTCTGTCATTATAAACGTCAAAAAAATTTCCAGTATAATTCGCTGTTCGGTACCCACCAGGAAAAAATTTCCACTAAAATTCATCTGTTGCGATGGTGATCTATCAGAAATACACGTTCTGATTGGGTAAAAATCACATGTGTGGAATTTTCAATGTAATAGTGGAAATTCTGAAACTACGGTATATACATTTTCAAGATGCACAAGATGTAAACAACATTTTACCCAAACAGTTCATGCAATAACTTTATTTATTTGACCCACTCTGTTTTCTTAAAAACATAAGAATATTATAACATATATTCATAACTAATATCATAAAGACATCCAATTTTTCCATGAAAAATCGAAAAAACACGTAGTTAAAATAATATTAGGTACTTTGCTTTGTGGTTTTTCAATTGTTTTCACAGAAAATATTGGAATCCAGAGTAACAATATTTTCCACTTCATAAAATACATCATGATCACAACTAGTTCTTTGTAATTTTCACCGTTTTCTTTCTTCATATTCCACGCCCAATATATTTCAGGATTACGTTTAGTCGCTCTAAACTTGTAGTTTCCAAAAGCTCGTATTTCTTAGCCTCGCAAAATTCCGTAAACTATTTCAATATTGACGTTTGGGTTTAACAGTATTGTTCGCATACTTTTCTCAATCGCCACTTCAATATTAGTCATACAATCACTTCCATAGCGACTCATTTTCACTACATAAGCTAGGTAACTAGCACTGTTTAAAAACAATATTGTAAAATTTATTGTGAATAAAATCAGAAAAATTGCTCAGCGTCGTTTTCTGGAGTCCTAGAAGACCATAATTAATTACGTCTTATCAAAGGCATTGTAATTTTTGGTGACAACAGCTATCAAGTTTTGCAACGGATAAACTCGAAAAAACTACTGGCAGGTGCTCCTACAGTTTTTTGATCCAGAAACCATTTGTAATTCAAAATTGCGCGTTTGTGACTGGTGGAAATTAAGATGAGAGATAGTGATGAGCGAGACTGGTCTTGGTCTTGCGGGCTTGGTCTTGGTCTTGCAGAAAATGCAAGACCAAGACTAGCTTCAGGCTGCAAGACCAAGACCAAGACCGAGCAGTGCAAGACTTATGCAAGACCAAGACTTAGAATTGCAAGACTTATGCAAGACCAAGACTAAGCCTGCAAGAGTCTTGCGGTCTTGCGTTTTTCAAACATTTTAACCGAAAAATAAAGATGAGCAGATCATTTCAAACCCTCCCCCTCCCCAACATATACTGACAACAACTGCTTGTTTTAACGAAGTAACTGGTCAACTGGTCAAAATTTATAGGGTATATTAATAAAACCTAGAGAAGTAGTTTGAGATAGGACACCTATGTCTGGAAATGTGCCGTTTCTAAAAAACAGGGTGTTGAAATTTTACAACAAAAATCTGTAACAGGTGTAAAAAATATGTCAAAATGCATTAAAAAGTATTTGTCTTAAAAATGATAATAAAATGTATTAAATTATTTTATTAATATTGCAAGAGGAAAATCGGGTGTTTCAAAAACTAAAAATTTCAATAATATCCTATAACTTAAAAAAAAACACCTATTTTTTTTTAATCGCCAACACTAAAAATAATTTTGGTTTATTTCAAATCCCAGCTAATAGGCCTGCAAAGAAAGAATAATTTTTTATAGAGAGACTTAAAATTCAGTGACTTTAATATACATAAATTTTTTCAAACTTATAAATAAGATTATGAATTGTTATATTTTTACGTCTTTACATCATGGATACATTATAAAACTATATTCTAAAAAAATTGTCAAAATGGATAAAAAAATTTTTATACTTGATTTATCGCTACAATTAAATATAAAAAACAAAATTTTTATAATGAGAAAGACTGACCCTTTCTTCACTTTTAATGATTTTAGAAACTATTTTTTCTTATTCATTTTTCTTGTAAAAATGAACTCCAGAAAAAATCTTCAAAAAAAGTGCAAGACTTGCAAGAGTCTTGGTGCAAGACCAAGACCAAGACCAAGACTGGACCCTGCAAGACCAAGACCAAGAACAAGACCGCTTATTTGACTGCAAGACCAAGACCAAGACCTTGTATGCAAGAACAAGACCAAGACTAACCGGGTCTACAGAAAACCATTTATCGCACAAGACGTAAATTCAATAGTTTCTGTGGGAACTTAAAAATTATAGGATCATTTTTGATTCAATATAACAAATATCAAACAGTCTTCTTTAGTTGATTTAACGCCAAAGTTGCAAACTGATTCGTTTAAATCTGCACCTAAACTGAATTTTCAAAGTTGAGTCAAAACCGACGAAATGAATCGTTCTTAAAGTGTTTCCCAAATAATGATGGTCTCAAAAGCGAGTCATGTATTAGCAATTCCTCTGCAAGATTAAAGAACTGCTGATTTGTACATATCGATTTGTTTTGCTAGAAGAAATTGATGAGTTTTGAACAAATCCCCAACGACGAATGATCATTCTCCAAGATAATGCAGCTTGAAAAACAATTGAGTGTTTAAAGCAAAAAAACATCGAAATGTTGGACCATCCTCCATACACTCCCTACTACCTAAGCTTAACGACTTTTTACTTTTCCAAGAATTAAGAATGAACTGCTGGTAACTCTACTGCTCTCATTAGTTGATTGTCTATCTATCCAGACATTCATGCTATATATTTGATGGTGCTTCGTCTCTTTTATGGTGTGCTGATTTTCACCAATAATGTAGACATACTTTTTTATTCATAACGCACCCGACTTTATTGAATTTCATTTTTCCCGGAGTGCCGAAATCTCTAGGGTCGGTCCTGTCTACTCTGAACCTGTAGAGAGATAATGACAGTAGTTTACAATTTGCACAAAAAGGTTGATGTAAGTAAATAATAAAACAACAGGAGCAGGAACAAGAGGGAGAACAAGAATTAATTAATCATAAAAAACTCTTAAATTTTTTATTCAAAAGACAATCTTGTCAATACATTTTTTTTAATTGAATTGTAAAAATAATTATACTACTCATTATCCCAGTGATAAACATGTTAAAAAAGATAAACAATCGAGGTATTATAACGTTATTCTGCGTGTTCTGTAATTTAAAAATAATTCCATGCAAGTTACATGAACGGAAATTATTCAATAATCTTGCTAATTCATAAATAAGATTAATAATAATATTTTCAACATACTTTTGTGTCGTATTATACCAATATGAATAATCACATTTTCAACTATAGTGAGAAAATGAATCTGAGCATAGTGCCATTTTTCAATTATTTGCAATTTACGCTGTTTAGTTTTGTTTTCGTATAAATTGATGTTGCAATGTATTTTTTGAAACTTTTATAGTCAAATCCGTTCATATTTTAAGTATCGCCATATAATGGGCAAGATACATAAAACTCTTTTATGACGAACATAAATATAGGCGCCACTTGAAAAAAAAAAAAGAAAAGAAAAAGGTAGGCATCCGTTTACGAGTATTTAACGAGGCATCTTTTAGAATTTCATTGATAAGGTTATTAAATTAAATTAAACGGGTATAGGGCTGTTCAATAACTGACAAGTTGACACTAATGACAGTCGCCCTGAGGATAAACAAGTATTTGGTTAGATCTGTAAATTGGTTGTTTTTTTAATGCCTCTATACACATAATAGGAAATGTTGAGCACTTATTGAAATATATAAAAAGCTCTGATTAACAATTAATATTGGAAACAAACTGCATAAAATATTAAGTAACAGTAAATCAGAAAAAAGTATCTCTCATCTTCTGTCTTTTTTGGTTGCTAAACAAATGGGTTTGATGGCGCCGTTGCCAATTTGTTTACAAAGTCTATAAAGTCAAAAAGTCTTAACAGAAAACTCTTCCTTCCTCTCTCTGAATTCACGTGTCATTCAAGTTTTACCAAGCTTGATATTTTTAGTGTTAAAGTATTTTCACGCTGCACGATTCGCCGGACCGCAATATCCGATAAAAAGACGATGACGTTGCAAAACAAAATATTGTGATGTTGCCACGCTGTAGTTTTTCTCTCTTTACTTAACGAAAACTAGAAAAGTCAATCTAGTGTTAGATTGACATTTACATTTAAATATGTAACAATAATATATTAATAATAATGAATACAAATAGCGAATATACTATTACTTATACGTCTCTTACAGCAGTAAGCGGGAGAAGCGGGCCCTCATTTCGGCATTCTCGTTCAAAATAGCTTAACAAAGATTTACCATCTCTTGACAAATACTGTTCAGCTGCTTCGGCATTTTACTAACTACATACTGCAGATTTGCCTAAATAATAAGTTATGGAAATTACTGTTTTTTTAATCTTATGAATTTAAAAGCATCAAAAATCTTGTAAATATTCGAAATGAAAATTGATTTTTTCAAATATTTTGACAGTTGTTCGACATATTATAATGAAAGTTGACAAGTGGCTTTCTTATGATTAGAGCATCTTAAAAACAAAATTAAGGAATTATTGCACCCCGTTAAAAATTTATGGGAGTTGAGATCCTCTAAACCCCTCCAAAATTACAATTACAATTATCAGTTTTTATCGAGATACTGCCTGTTTTTCATTATGCTTCAAAAATTTTGAGTAACAAAAATTGAAGTCAATGAATTTTTAAGTTTTTCCAGAGTCCCAAATTTTTGATTATTCGTTATAATTATGTCGAACAACTGTCGAAATATTTGAAAAAATCAATTTTCATTTGGTAACTTCGAAGGGCTGTAACTTATTTCGCATGCACATTTGTACTAGGGTAACTTGGGTTGGATCTAGTTATTTTTAGCCCCTGAATATGTGGTATGATTTATGACCTGCCTTTTTGTTACACCCTGTAGAAATATCAGAAAATAAGATATAAAAAACTAAAAAAAAAACAAAAAAACCCAGTACCACACCGGGTTTCGAACCTACGACCTCTGAGCTGTAAACTCAATACCCTACCAACTGCGCTAATCAGCTCACATTTAGTCACATCGAATAGAAGGTTAAAGGCTGCTTGGACGCATGCGCACCTCAACTACTAAATTTGACGTGGTGGGTGGAATATGTAGTTTCCACATCTTGAGCAAGTCTTGAGTCATGCGCAGTTGAAAGAGCCGTGTTGTATGTTTACCCGCTCCTGATCTGACAACGTGTTGAAGTTTTGCCAACCCGTTAGCTGTAAATTACCCTGGCTGTTGAGGATAAATTGTATTTACGGTTGGAAAATTAATATTTATTCTGATAATCAGGAAAGTAACTGAAAATGACATCATCGTCCTTTTTCATCGTAAAAATCCTATATTTGTTTAACCCATTATTTTTTCTTTTCAGTATCCTACAGCCGCAGTGGATCCGGATCCGAATCCGCAAGAAAGGAAACCTGGAAGTTTACCGGAAGATGTTGATCTAGATGTACCTTGTAGAGATTTACTATTGAGATTACTCGAAATAGAGCCACATAAAAGACTACGATCTGTTAGAGTTTTAGAAACGATTGCCTTTTATAAAGGATATAAATTTGAGAGCGTTAAAGAAAAAACAGTAAGTATTCTATTCTGACTCTTTTTATGTAGCCAATTAGCCTTGAAACACAACCTTATGGGCTCATTTACATATATTTTTTTTATTTCACCATTAGGAAGAGCACATCATTTTGAGGCTCTGTGCAAAAAATTAGACGTCAGCGAGACTCCTAAGTCGCCTAAAAAAAATTATAGACATTAAACAGCGCTCCTCTCCGAATTTCAGGCGTGACGTCATCACATATGAAATCTCTCGTTGAGAGAAGCGGATACCGCGCCGATCGGTTTTTGGTTAGATGACTACTTCGCTAGTAACATTAGGTATTTTGCTAGCTTATATGCTCATTAGCAAACTCTAAACAGTGTTATGTTTGTGAAATAAGAACGTTTAGAAATAATTTAAACTATTCGACACAATGGACCACAACCAGAGTACAACCAGAGCACATATTGTGCGGTTCCAGAATGTAAAAGTACTACGATTAAAACATCTAACAAAACATTTATTTCTATTAATAAGGATGCAAAAAAACGGAAGCAATAAAAAGACTCAAAGCATTCACTGATAAATCAACATACTTTGTTTGTGTATTTTTAGGATTTCATTTTTCTTCAATAAGAATCGTTATAAATTACCTTATAAAATACGTTGTGAATCCATATTGAGAGGGTTATTGAAAACCACACGCTTGTATTAATCTAAATTTTTTTAAATACGTAGATGATATTGTTCTTATAGCTTGTGGTGTTATTAATGTTCAAAACTATTTAATGAAATAATGGGTCAGTTATTTGAAATTAAATTTGATTAAATATGTACTGCTTTTTTCAAAAAAACAGGTAATCTTTTTCAGTAGATCATCAGCAAAACTGGCGTATATTATGTTTTAAAAGAAATTATTTTATTTGATTCAAAGTCCGAATCAGCTCTAACAAATATCGCTTTTTTTACCAGTGAGGTGCATGTGCATTTGAATCTGATGTCAACATTTGGAACTAATATTACCTGCTTCATCAAAATAAGTTTTTCTTGTTCTTTTCAACATTGGTGATTTAATTTCCACTAAACATTCATCATAAATAGAATTTGGAGAAGGTCCTTTAATTGGGCAGTTTGCAGTTAAAAAAATTGCAATTTTTTACTGAGTAACCTGTAGCGTTATCTCCGTAACTTTGTCCACCAGACCAGGAATAAAATAAAACATCTGGAATCACCCTGTATATCATTTGAGAGAGAGCATGTATTTATGAAAATATTGACATTTTTTATCATTCTGGCCGGAAAACAACCAAAAACGATGTGTCACAATATTAAATTATAATTTAATAAACTCGTGTTTTTGATTAAAAAACTCCATAATCATTAGCAAGTCCATTTCTGGAAGATTTAAGGTGGATTCATGCAAACAGAAATTAAAACTAAAAAGATAAAACCATGTTATTTTTCAATTTAAATCTCAATTTCTTAGTTTCTTGCATGAGCATGTACGTGTTATGTAGATGTTCATGCAAGAAACTAATGCCCAATTTCACCAACCATTTCCTAAAGTTAGGTAATACCTTAATCATATAGTGGAATGACAAAATTGAATTTACGTTGCACCATGCGCTAAGAAACGCCTAAACATGATAAAAAATACCCAATATTGTCACTCTCAAGTGATTCTTAGCGCGTGGTGAAACGGAAATTTCACTTAGTAATTCCAAAATTTGATTTAGGTATTACCTAACTTTAGGAAATGGGGTGAAATTGGGCATAAGAAATTGAGATTTAAATTAAAAAAAAACCATGGTTTTATCTTCTTAGTTTTAAATTAATCTTAGTTTTAATTTCTTCTTGCATTAATCCACCCTAAAAGAGTCTGCTTTTTTAAAATTAGGTCCACACATTTTATTTTATTCACACAAAATTTTGCGTGTAATTCAAAAGAAATAAATTCAACGCGATACACGTTACAGTCCGAAGCGTAATGTTATTGCACATTAACTTTCATATACGGTGACGTCACAGTCATAGTCTTCGCCCCGCTACGGTATGCTTGTTTAATTGGTTGTATTAGGAGAACTACATATCCTATAGACATGGAATTTTCAGAATCATATTTTTATCCTTAGTACTTTGTTTTACGATAGTTAAAAATGATTTAAAAATTTTAGTAAACAAGTCCTTTGGCTGTCTGTGACGATGGCAACTAGAGGGTTAGAGAGTTATTTGACTATATGTAAATATTGCGAAAATTCTATTCGCAACATACGATGTACACAAGTTCGACAAGGAAAATATTAGAAAAACTACTTGAAAGAGAGAAAAGAATAATTGTGCGCAATCAGCTGTTGCCAAATGTACCTACTTATCTGTAAAAGTTATTCCCAATTTTTGTCGGCAACAATGTTAAATACTAATAATTGTTAAATCGAAAGCAGTGTATAGATTTTATTTATTGCAGATTGTAATTTGTTCGTTTATTTTCTTGAACTATATTATTATATTCTTATTTGTATTGATCTCACTTATTTCCCAAAAGTCAATAATATTACCAATTTCGATTTACTCTTACTAAATACGGCTTTATCCCTTGTTAAAAGTAAAATGCAAAATAAGGTACTTATTCCTTAGAAAGTACCAAACATTCGCTGACTGCGAACAATTATTCTTCTCTCTCTTTCGAGTAGTTATTCTCATATTTTTCTTGTTATACTTGTGTAAATCGTATGTCGCGAATAGACTTTTCGCGATCTGTATATCACGGTTACAAAGATCTTAACACCAAATAAATTAATTATTTTTAAAACTACTTCATGGACCTCCATTTCCCTTTCCCAATAAAGCACCCTTTAGAACATCTACTCGATAAAGCTGTATGTTTTTTGTTTTTCAGATAAAGCCAAACGATCTTCTCAAAAAATATTTTCCAAACGGTCCTGTTAAGTGTATATCTGGCGAAGAACTATTTGAAAATTTTGACAGTATTAATGTATGATGTTTAGTCAATAATTTCACTACTATTAAATTAACTAATCGAAATGAATCCATTTCATTTATTTTAAATTATCGCTGTTACGGTTAGTAGACGTCATAAATCGAAATTATTATTGAATAGTTTGGCCCAGGGCCAGTATTTTTATAATATGGTGTTTTGCAGGGTTGTTAAAATAATTGTTTAAATAAAAATTAATTTACTAGTGGGTACTTTATTTCGTTTAATTTTTAAAATGCTGGGAAATTTACTGTTGAAAACGGAATATTCAGGGAGTTTAGTGGGAAACTTAGATTTTGATCTGGCAAAACTGCAGTAAAGTCGCAGTCACTACATGTACTTTTTCAGTATTTTGTATCCTTCAAGATATTTCATGGTAGATTTAAGAGTAATTCTCGGCAGCATTCTTCACTCAGTTCTTTACTTTACGAAAAAATTCTGCAAATACCTCAACTTTTACCATTTTTTTCAACCCTGATCGATGTACCTCCAAAATAAGTGCCTTATGAATTATTTCTAAACTGAAAAAAACTGCTACTTTTACTGCTACCGCTACAATTTACAATTGATTTTTCTCTCTGAATAGTATCAATGTACCTATTGTTAGGTTAAGTTAGTTTAATGTATTGTTAGTTTTATAAAACTTATACCTCAAACATCACCTGTTAGAAACGCAACTTTATTTCAGTTTTTAGACAATACGAAGATGATGTGACAATGATATTTCGATAAAAATAAAAATTTTAATCTTTTCACAATTTTTTCATTCGGTAATAATAATAAATCATTTTGAATCTGGTGAAGTAAATACGGCGGACGAATTATTTATGAAAACATTTTAGTTTGTGCTCTAATGTAAGGGAAAGAAAAAATAATCATTGAACTCACCCTTGTCCTTAAAAAAAAGGTAGAACGTGTCGCGGGACACACGGTAGGAACTTTGGTTCCTTTTAAGCAAAAATTATGTAATACATTTGACGTTATAGATAAACAATTTGCATATTCTTTGGTGGTCGAGTAGTAAGCATACCAGACTCTCACGCGGTAGACCCGGGTTCGATTCCCCGTTTTTTTACTGTTAATTTTATTTTTAAATAATAATTATTCTGCTTGATATTAATAACGACAACAGGTAGACGTTTGAAATATTTAGCAGAATATACATTATTATAGATAATGGTACGGTACCCTTCATGAGGGAGTCCGACTGGCAACATCTACTTATAACAGCATCGTATATTTAAAAAGGGAAACCGTAGCATTATACAAATTGGACATTCAAGAGCTGTACGTTTACCACAAAAAAATTAGTGGAAACATAAAATTGAATTGTTAAATTCTCAATTTGAAATTATATTACAGTATAGAAATTTTTATTTTCTAGATTTTTTCTTAAGTGGGTCGTAGAAAAAATATGCTGTTCGACTCGTGTGGATTGTCCATATCGCACTTGAACGATTGAGCACTCCGCCTACGGCGTCGTGCTCAAGCTTCGTCCTCGTTCGATATGGTCATCATATCCACACTAGTTGCACAAACTACTATTTCTATCAAAATATGCCCTTTTACATTTAAAAACAACCTGCCAAATGTCAAATCAATTTATCCATCCATTTTAAAGTTATCGAATTAAAACATTCAAGTTTTCAAAATTTCAACACCCTGTATTTCGAAAAGTAAATGTGCTAGACCCCTTAATCCTCATATAATAATAGTATAGTAGTTTACCTAACAAGTGCGGAAAGTGATACTTTTCCGCACGCCATTGCAGATGGCCGAACGACGCTTTAGCGAGTTCGGCCAGCAATCGCGTGCGGAAAAGTCACTTTACGCACGTGTTAGGTACACTATTTTTTCTACTAGCATGCGAAAAATAACCCAAAAGTTAACATAAAGATACATTTCTTATTAAATGCATATTAACAAATTAATTATTATTATTTGACATTCATTTGATGAGGCTTATACCAGGGCCATTAAAAAATGATTGAAAAATAAGTAGTTTTTTTATTGAAAATTATAGCAAAATTATAATTAATTTCTTAATTTTTCAGTCATTTGGTAAACTACAATCATACAAATATATATTTTAAATATTCAAATGTCAGTATATTCCTCAAATGTCAATAAATTTACTTTCCGCACTAGTGCGGAAAAGTGACTCTTTCCGCACGCTTTTTAGTGCGGAAAAGATTCACTTTCCGCACGTTAGTAGAAAAAAAATGTATCCGAATAAATTCAAGTAGATCACCAGCACTGCGAATACCAGCTTTGCATAAAATTTTAATATATCGTCGCTGGTTCAGTGGTAGAATGCTCGCCTTCCGCGCGGGCGGCCCGGGTTCGATTCCCGGCCGAAGCATATGAATCGCTGATTCGTAAACGAGAGAGAGACCCAGGACAAGCACGCAAGCAAGGCACATAACGAAGCATCGTAACACAACGTAACATAACGTAACGGTCAGATCTTTTGCGTCGCGACCCCTGGTCGCTCAAACATAACCTGACGTAAAGAACTAAAGTTCCAAAATAGTTATTTATGTACCAAGGGTATAAATAGATGTTTATGCCCTGAGGGCGACGTCTTACGAAGCCGAGGGCCTCTGGCCCGAGGGTATATACATCTGTTTATGCCTGCGGTACATACAAACTTTTATGTCATATTGCAATCCAATCTCAATACAAATCAGTTTTTTAAAAAATCCGGTTTGAATTAATAGGTGAATGTTGACAAACGTAAATGTCATATATCACAATAAATTCCATATGTGTCAAAGTTAGAAGTCAAAATGAACGAAGATTTTGGAATTCCTGACGAAATTATTGAAAAAGCAAAGAAAGCAACTGTAAATCTGTTGCCAAAAAAGTCTAAAGTTATTAAATCAGTTGAACAAAAAATTATTTCTCTTTATGCCATAAAGTACGACATTAGATAGTTGGTAACTAAGCAATAAAAACACAATAATGAACTAGTATGACATAAAGAAAATAATACTAAACCAAGTTGCGGACGGAATTCTTACAAACTACCTATGACATTTTCGGCGGGTTTCTAGGTATGTCATATAAACTTTCGCCACTAGGTGGAATTCTAATTTTAAATTCATAATTCCTCAAGTGGAATCCTAGAAACACTGTAAAAGTTATCTACTGTTTTTCTGGAAAAATATAAAAGACAACCATTATATTTCTCTATAATGAAACAAATATTCTAAGTGTATATTACGAAAAGTATCGCACGTGTCGCCGCTTCCATGAAACTTTCTATCGATTTTCTCGGAGCAAGCGCTTTTTTCTCTTTATAGACCCAATATTCCCGAATGAAAAGTACCAACCTAATAATTCCCATATTGAATGCAACTGAACACAATTTTATTTAATTGCTCATTGTTATACATTTATTTATTTATTTAAAAAAAGTACACTGTGATATTAACCGGTAAGTACCTAACGACATATTGTTATAAAAAGCAAACAATTTCATTTTATCTTTTTTAATATTAGATATTGAAGCTGTTTTCTTCTAATTTTCGTAACATATGTTTAACTCTAGAATTACACAAGGCTATATTATAGATTCTTCAAGGTAAATCCTTTTTTGTTTATCAAGAAATATCATTAAATTTTAATTATTTTTCTTAATATTATTGTTTCATTATTATTTTAATTTGGACCATTAAATTTTCGTAATAGTTTACGAAATTTAATTTTTTTAATTATACAAAGTAGCTGATTAAAAAATTCCCTCACATATCTTTAATTTATTTGTCTTCCCTATATATATATTTTTTTTTCGCATTAGACCTTTTTCGAAGGAATTGATATAGTGTATTCATTTAAATTGTGACTAATTTCTATTTTTACGTTAACAAACAACTTTCAAAGCTGTACTGATATTTTTATAGCATTCAGCATTATTAACCTAACAATGTTCTACATTTCCTAACGTTAAATATTATAACACACCGTGCGAGAAACAAGGCAACTAATAGACTCAGTTTGTCTCTACTTATTCTATATGCTTAATGAAATGAGATTTCTTACCATTCCATACCAAAATGTTGTTTCTAGCAATGCGAAAGTGTTTTTTTCTGCACTTGCATAGATTAGTTTATCTATTTTTAAATCTTCTGTAATAAATAATTCGAATATAGTCAGGCACATTTTTTTCTTAAGGAATCTACTGCAACAAAATGCCAAGTTCAAGGAAGATAATTTTGAAGCATGTAATGTCTGGTATTTGCACAAAAATGAATAGAACAAAACAACTACCTTCTGACGTCATGGAAACACCACTAAAGCGATGTCTAAATACATTCGACATTACTCTACTAGGTGAGTGAATTGTAGATTAAATTTCTATCATTAAATAGATGAAATGTTGGTTCAAACCTTAGACTAGGAACAATTTCCCAATCTAAGATTCAAATTTGAGTAAATCGTTTCCTAACCTAACAAATCAGCACCAGGTGTAACGACATTATATACAGAATCTAACCCTGAAAATGTATCTTTTACCATGGTCGTACGGTACCAATTTTATAGGGTATCAAATTGTTTGTATACATTTTTATATCATGGATATACGATAAAAATTTTTAAAAGGGGCTCGTTTACTTGTTTTTTCACTTTTGTCGGCAGTACCTACTCATGATTGCAGTTTTTTTAACTTTTGCGATATTTTTAGGTGTTGGCCACATGGTTGGGGCTGGTATATACGTACTTACTGGAACTGTAACCAAAGAAATAGCTGGCCCAGGTATAATAATCTCGTTTCTACTGGCCGGTTTGGCATGTTTGCTGTCAGCTCTTTGTTACGCCGAATTCGGTACTAGGGTACCTAAAGCTGGCTCGGCCTATGTATACACTTATATTAGTATCGGAGAATTTTGGGCGTTTGTTATTGGATGGAACATCATTTTAGAGCATATGATTGGTAAGTAAGTAAATTAAAGTGGAAAATAGATTAGATTCGAGAAAAGTCTGTAATCTGGACGGTCCCAAGAGAAACCGCATGTAAACAAAGGCCATGTGTGATCTATTCGGATTGGTTAAATGTCGGTAAAGAGAGCTACATTTAGACATATTATAGATTTAGACATTAGATATATAAGGTCTGCTCTTTTTGACTGAGATCTCAGCTCACTTCAGTTAAAGTGATCTGAGATGAAGTGATGTGAGTAAGCATCAAAGAGAACGACCTACTCAATTGAAACACGCGATCTGCCGTCACATGCGTGAATAAGAGACAAAACATATAAACATAACCTATCTGGATATCTCTGATAACTACGCTTGATCCATCCCCTCCACTTTATTTCCGACTCAAGTCCAACTGATACCCCCTAACAACACATTCAGCATCGGTGAAGGGGGAGGAAAAATCTCAGCTCACTTCGGACTGAGTAAATGAAAAAGAACGCGCACATTACCGATGTAAGTTGAGATTAGAGAGTTAAAGTGATGCCAAACACGTATACGTATTGACCCGACGTAACGTATTAAATTGCAGAAGCGTTGACGTAGAAACTGTTGCATCAAACGAGTTAAAGTTGGAGGTGAAACGCAAACGTATCGCGTATACCTCCTTTCCGCTTTATACCGCCGCTATTTGCTAATACTTAACCTGTAATATGTAATTTGTAAACAGAGTTATTATTAAAAAAGAATCCAAAGCCAAAAATAACACAACCTAATTTTTGTAAACACCCACAACACCACTAAAAATTAGGTTAGTAAATTAATTTTGCAGAGTAATCGGGTTCTTTCGGATCACATTCGGTGAAATTCGTGTCGATACGAATAAGTTCAAGGCGAACGTACGAACACGCTACGATACGTGCGACGTATCTAACAGCGCAGCAAAATTTGTAACTGCGCATGCTTAGATGTCAAACGATACGTTTACGTTCTTGCATTTGGTACAACTTTAACTCTCTATTAACTGAGGTCTCAATATCCGTCAAAAAGAACACACCTATCGTCTCCATAATAGAGGAGTTCAGTCTAAGGTAAGTGTGGCCAACAAAAAGTGTTTTTTTCTGACAAGAATGACAGTTAAGGTCTCACATTCAAAACATAAGATTTTTGCATGTTTTGTATCATTGCGAACATCTATATTGCTTTATTGAAATAATGAATACACCCCCGAAGCGTATATCTTGAAATTTAAAATGACTTTTTAGCTGAATACTCAACATATCGGTGGCCAATAATTCTAGAAACACTTGGTATGCCACCATTTCATTTCTCTTATCTGTCACTAGTTACCTATGTCAGATGTCGGTTATATTTATTTTTTTTGATATTCGTTTAATTGTGTATGTCTGTATCTGTAGCACAAAACAGTCTAACCTATAGAAGTGAAAGTCCAATAGGATTACCTAGAATGAAAAAATGAGGTGTCAAACCCATCCACCTGAAGCGCTAGTTGCAATTGAGTTGACGAAATAGGCAAGGCAGCTGAGGCCGAAAAACAGACTAAGGGAAGAAGAATTTCAGCGATCGCAGTGGATGGGTTCAGAACTATTTCATAGTGCTTTTTTTAATGGAAGATGGTTTTATGAATGACTAATGCCCGATTTCACTAACCATTTCCTAGTCAGGTAATACCTAAAACGAATTTAGGAATTCCTAAATGCAATTTACATTTTACCACGTGCTAAGTAATGCCTAAGAGTGATAATAATACGTATTTCCCATCACTTTTTGATCAATCCTGAAAGGATTGTAGGAACAGCTTTGCGAGTGAGGCCTTTTTTGGTCCCAATAACAATATATTGTGGTTTAAAATATCTATTGCAAACTTTGTATATAGGATTTATAAATCTGTTCAACGCTTAATTCCTTTAGTTTTTGATTGCGAATGAAGACAACCCATTCATTCAACAACAAGGGTCATGTTTGGGAAACCTATGTCGTTTTGATGTAATGTCTGTACACCCAGGAACGCAACACTTCACACCAACCATTATAAATATTATGAATTATCACACTTGATAAGACTTACTGTACCTAATTAAAACACAAATAACAGCAGCAAATGGCAAAAGGGAACAATCTATAAAAGACAATGGTGACAACAACTATATGACAGCTCTGATGAGTTTTAAAATCTTTTCTTCTTTTCGTGCTAAAGGCCTTAGCTACCAGGCTTGTTTCGACAACTCAATTGCAACTAGCGCTTCAGGTGGATGGGTTTGAAACCTCATTTTTGTATTCAAGGTCATCCTATAAACTTTCACTTCTATTGGTTAGACTGTTTTGTGATCTGTAGAGTAGGGAGGGTGAGTGTGTAGGCTCACAGCACTTAGGCCACATGAGACCCATTGTCCTCCTAGGTCATTGTCCATCCTGTCCTTCTCAGGAAGGTGG
>CAJUYI010003405.1:0-23623 GCA_910591695.1 Galerucella pusilla | reverse complement strand
TAAATAAAACTCACTCAGTTGCAAAAACATACTTATTGGGTTTACCAAAAAATCTACTCATACATTGATATGCTGCTACCTACCTTTCCTCTTGGTCCCCTAAACTGAATTGGAAGGTAGCAAATTAGTATCATAGAGAAATCATGATATATATTTTTAAGGAATTTCCGGAATTCTCGTTGCGGTGAGTGGGTTGTAAAATCACAGAGGGGAAAAGGTATCGTAGTTTACCTCTAGCGGTGATATCTAGTTGTGGTATTTTATGATCTCAATACAACAGGTAATAAGGTGCGAAGGTTTCACTCTATGATGGGAGAACGGGTAATTGATCTATTCGCTAGACGCTTGGTTTACGGATCTATTTGTATTATATATCTGTGGTCTTACAAGTGACACAATTGACAGCGCTTGGCATGCCTTCAATAAAAACGATAAAAACAACAAGTAAAATGGTGATTATCACAATAAAATATTTAAGCTACTATATGGAAAGGTTCCACAAAAGTATACTTCTGGGATTACACGCGTTTCCTTGTAAGTATTATTTTATACATATTATAATTACTTAGCTAACTCAATACCAATTACATTAGGATCCAATATATACCAGTAAATTGATAATGTCCTTGTTTTAGGTACTAAAATATTACTTAAATTTTCAAGTATAGGAAGAACTATACAGGATATACTATGAATACCCTTATATGAACCTATCTCAGTTAATGGAAAAGTATAACGAATGTCTGAATGGAGTTCAATGCAAACTATGAGGTAAACTGCACTTCCAAAATATCAATCTGTATGATTGTCACTACTAATTTGGTAAAAGGATGAACTTGAGCCTATACACATCACTAAATTACAATTTGGAAAGGTCTTACTTGTCTTTTACATCTCCAAAATCCTTGTGAGGTTTTACCTACTGATGGTTCTCTGCTCTGCAGTTGGAGTAGTAGTTTGGTGTAAGTTGAGATGAAGGAGAAGTTGCCAAAACGTAGTAGTAGCTGTTGAAGGCAGAGTGCTACGTAAAGCTATACTTAGTAGTAGAAAGATGGAAAAGCACCAAAGGAAAGAAGAAAGAATAAGAATGAGAATTAGAAGGTCTGGAAAAAAATATAAATAAGAAACAGTGTTGGTAATTGATTTCCAATAGTTACCGGATAGATTACTTACCCTCGTTGGTGTGTGACCTTTAAGTGGTTTGTTTCTGTTGAATCAGGAATCTATATCCATGTGATCATGCACCTTTACAACTATTTGCATAGAAGGATCCCTGATCCTTAATTTTCCAAATTCTCAAAACCGTAACGAAACGATGGTTCAACAACCATGTGAACTTGGGAAAAGTACAAAACAAAATGGTGGAGTTTTAAAACCAGTTGCCGGTGTCAATGGCCTTGAAAGGTCAGGCGAGGTTTTTTACCTTTTCGGTTGGGGGTCAAGGTTAAGAAGTTAACTGAATGATTAAAGGATCCAGACCCCTTTTGGATTTGTAAATGACAGTATGAATCAAAGTTGATCTATGAACCAGTTTTAGAATGTGAACAAACACACTAAATTGTTTCTTCCAATTGAATAAACTATATGCAATATACCCTATTATTAGTTCGACCTAAGTATATAAAATTTATGTGGTTTTTTTGAAGGTAATGAATGAATAAATAAATCTTTTATGCATCCAAACCATAGTTATTAATAAAGTATTTGTATTTTAGAATGAACCGTAACAACTCTCCCCCACCTTGGGAAAGGGTTTCCATAGAAAAACCCGTAATGGAATTCGGTTAGTATGGTTTGAAGATATATAGTTATATATACATAGAAATAGATCCTTCCCAATATACTTAATCTAAACGAAAAATATGTACATCTACAAAGTTTCATCTTCTGTTTCAGAGTCATGCCGATCTGGTGGGTGACTTTTAAGGTCTTTGGCGTGCCAGACGCCTTTATTTTTACCATCCTGGCCTTGCAGCTGATAGGACCAGGGAGATAGGATTTTATCGATGGTGAAGGGCCCTTCAAACTTGTGGGTCACCTTGGCAGTAATCCCTTGTGTCTTGTCAGAAAGAGTGTAAACTCTCTTCCAAACTTGATCACCCACTTTGAATGTTTCATCTCTTCTTCGGAGATTATACCGTCGGGCGAATTTTCTGAAAGGATACTTTTATTCGAGAGGCTACGTCTGAAAATACTTCTTTGAGTGCTTCAGCTCTGACCTATGGATCGTAGACCTCGTCAAAGCCATCCACTGGGTTACGGTCACGCCCACGAAGATTTACTTCCCTGGTAAACATAATAAAGTTCGGAGATAACCTTGTTACCTCATGTCGGCCAGAACGCATTGCACAGGCAACTTTCTGTAAGTATTGGTCCCATCTACGCTGATTGTCTGCAACATAAGCACTGAGGGTTGTTTTAAGTACTCGGTGGTATCTCTCTACAGCGTTTCCTTGAGGGGAAAAATTGGACAGATATCCTTTGTGTACATCATACTTATCTAAGACAGAGACGAACTGATGGCTCCGAAATTGTTTCCGTTGTCGAGGATCACCTTTTCGGGAACTCCAAACATAAGAAAAACATTATCCTTAATAATTTCCGCAATTCTAGGTGCAGTAGCGTTCCGAAGAGGAAAGAACAAGACACATTTACTGAATAAGTCATTTACAGTTAATATGTATGAAAATCCGGAGGTTGATCTAGGCAATGGACCTACCAGATCCATACGAAGTACTTGGAATGGTCTTGTGGTCGTTGGGGCAACACTAAGCATCAAACCTCTGGGAGCCTTTTGCTCAGGTTTCGTTTGAAGGCAAATTACACACCGACGAACAAATCGAGCTACATCTGCTTTCATTTTTGGCCAGTAAAAGGCTTGAGTTAGGCGTCCTACAGTTTTAAAAACTCCCAAGTGTCCGCAGGTAGGAGGGTCGTGATGTTTTCTTATGATAGCATTCCGATTCTCCTTTGGTACGACCTTCAACCAATCCGAGGTGGATAATTCGGGGTAAGTTGGTCTTGCCAGTTTAAAAAGTTCTTGATGTTCAAGTCTCCAGTCGGGGTACTTATCTGGGTCTTCCCTAATCTTTTCCACTTGTCGAAGGTACCATGGGTCTTTGACGGGTTCGGTGGTGGTGTGTATGACTTCAATGCGGGGAACTGTCCGAGATAAGGCATCTGGAACAACGTGATCGGTTCCCTTCCGGTGAATTATCTCGAAGTCATATTGTTGTAGACGTACTGCCCATCTTGCAACTCGACCAACTTGATCTTTAAAGTTTCACAGCCACTTCAAACTATAATGGTCGATCACTACGGTAAATCGGGAACCTTCAACGTAAGGGCGAAACTTCTCTACAGCAGGTAGTACCGCCAGACATTCCTTCTCGGTTGTACTATACTTTCGTTCCGCTTTAGTGAGGGACCTACTAAAATACGCGATGACTTTTTCTCCATCCTCGAAAGTTTGCGATAAGGTGGCACCTATACCATAGTCACTCGCATCTGCTTGTATCACAAATGGCAAATCAAAATTCGGGCAAGTGAGGATAGGGGCGGAGACTAAGTGCTCTTCAATTTTCCTCATTGACTCGGAGCATGAATCATCCCATGAAAACTTTACATTCTTACGTAGCAAAGCAGTAAGTGGTGCGATTAAACTTGAGAAATTGGGTACAAATCGCCTGTACCACGAGGCTAGTCCAATTACTCTGCGTATTTCGGTGGTGTTTTTGGGATCAGGAATATTCAGAATTGATTTTATCTTTTCAGGGTCCACCATCAATCCTGTTGAATTCACCACATACCCAAGGTATTTCAACTCAGGCTTGCAAAAGTGGCACTTATCTTTATTTAAGGTCAGACCGGCGTCTCGTAATTTGTTAAGCACTTTCTCAAGAATTTCAAGGTGTTTCTCAAAGGTAGGAGTGCAAATAATTATATCGTCGAGATAAACAAAAACATGCTGCTCTAGTTCAACTCCTACGACTCGATCTATGAAACGCTGCCACGTTGCCGGAGCATTGTGCAGTCCAAAAGGTAGACGCTTAAACTGGAACAATCCTCGAGTAGGTACGACGAAAGCTGTAAGAGGTTGTGAGGCTTTGGCAACCTTAATCTGCCAATACGCCGATTTAATTTCGAGAGTTGTGAGGTACTTAGCGTCTCGAAGTTTGTCCAAGGTCTGTCCAACAAATGGTAGTGGGTACGCATCTCGCTCGCTGACTTCATTGAGTTTTTTATAATTAACACAGAAGCGATATGATCCATCTGACTTTTTCACGAGAACAATAGGAGATGCCCAAGGCGAATTAGATGGTTCTATGATATCCTCCGCCAGCATTTTGTCTAATTCCATATTTACATAGCGTTGTAAAGTGGGCGAAATTGGGTAGTGCCTTTGTTTTATGGGTGAAGAAGTTGTTTTAATTTCGTGCTCAACTAAGTGAGTACAACCTAATTTTGTCCCCATAGCCTTAAAAGTAGCATCTACCAAGGTATCCAACTGGGTCTTCTGCTCTTCATTGAGATGCTCCAGAGATTGAATGGCTGTTATATGATTATTATCTGATTCCTTGTCAGTCCTAAAAATCCATTGACCAGAATATAAATCAGGTACAATACCCATTGACAACCAAAAATCAATTCCTAGGATAAGAGAATGTGGCAGGCCTGGTACTACAAGTACTTCCAAAATTTTCACCTTGTCCTGCAGTTGAATAGGAACAGTTATCGTACCTAGAACGTCACATTTAGCACCATTAGCAACAACACAATTAGAAATGGAAGATGAACAATTGAGTTTGTAGAAATTTTTAAGTTGAGTCCAACCTAGATCACCTAAAACCGTTCGCTGACAACCGCTGTCTAAGAGTGCGAGGAACCTTTTCCCTGAAATATGAATAGACAAATAAGGACGATTATCATTTTTGGCGTGCGCCAGAACAAAATCTAATAGCACCATCATGGACGGTGAGTTATGGGAGTTCGAATTTACTAAAGAGGGGGGTTCGGACCCGACTTGCGGTTTTTTTAACAGGAAGGACAGTTACTTGCGATGACATTATCACGACCGCATTTGAAGCAAAACTTCCGCTTTGGATCGGGACAGGAACGGAACTTGTTGGAATCTTTTCCGCAATTCCAACACATTGGAGCTCTTGAAGGAGATGTATGAGGAGAAGAATTTTCTGGGGCAAGGGTAGAGGTAGCTGCATGTTGCCTATTTACATTGACAGACGATACGTGGGACGTCTGAGGACGGCGATACGCCAACTCAGGTTCCAGCAAGTTCTTGTATGACGTCGGTGGAGGGGCAAATGTTTTGACTCTCTCCTCTGTTTCTTCAATGGCCCTACTTAAGCGTAACAACTCTCTTACTGAGGATATAGGGTGAAGAGATAATCGTGTCTGGATATAAGGGAGTAGGTTTCTTCTTATAGTGTTGACTCTACTCTCTTCCGTCGGTGGTTGGTCTAGTCGTTGGAACAAATTCTCCATGGTGGTGACAAAGGTTAGAACCTTTCCTTGAGAACCCTGTGTTCTTCTTTTAATTTCCTCCCAGAGACTATACTCATAGTCGTAAGGACGGAAAGCCTCCTTAAGCTGCGCCACCAACTCATCCCATGTGGAAAAGTTACCTGTGCGATACCAGTACAGTGCATCTTGGGTAAATAGTTCGGGTGCAGAACGCAGAAGCTGTTCCTTGTTGATGCCACGTGAACTTCTCAATTCCTCTACGCGCAACAGGGAATCGTTGACACTGGTCCTGCCATTGAATTTAACGTTCCATCTGTGGATATCCGGGTACGGTTTATTCATAGTAAAGTCTCGTTGATGGTATGATGGTGGTATGGGGGATATATTCAAGTTACCAAGATGATAGGGTAAATTATATGCTGGATCTAAATCTGGGTTAGTTCTTCGAATCGTTATAAATTGCGATGTGTGAGTTTCGTGGCAACGTTGCTCTAGACTCGAAGGTTTTGTCGGCTTGCGTATAAGCTTGTTGAACAAACGGCATTGGATTCACATCCGTGGTCACAGGTACTAACGGTCTTAAGAGTCCTTGGTGAACTGGACTTCCTTGAGGAATGTCGATGATGTCACCAATAATCGGTAGGCTTCTGGATTGTTGCGGGATTCTTGGGTTTTTAGTGTCCAATATTGATAAGTGTGGTTGAGTTTCTCTAGACTGTTTAGCATTAACTACAGGTAAAGAATGCCTTGGCTCATAATGCACCTTGTTAATCATCGAGGTTGTAGGCCGGCCATCCTGAACAGTGTCTGGAGGATCATTACTTCCACTCCTTGGAACATTGCTGGTTTCCGTAGATGCTTCATAAACCAGATTAAGCTGTCCAAATAATTCACGGCAGTTCCAAGACAAGCAGCTCCTTTTCTTTTCTTCTTCCACCGTTGGACCCTTTATTCTATCCATCCTATTGGATAAGTGAGCTAAACGAGAATATATTCTCCTGAAATCATTATCACCGTTATCTGGATCGAAAGCTTCAATCACCTGAGTCAACTCTGCAGCCTTAGATTCGCATATTTGATATTCTTCTGAAAAAGTCAGATGTACCTTAAACTTTCCTGTGTGACCAGACTCTCGCTCTGATCTCAGTGCCTGGCGTAATACCATTCGTTTCTCGTCCACAGTAGAACCTATTGGTAACCCTCGAATGTGTAGTTCGTAACTTAGCTCGTCACTTTTCAGTCTGTTGACTTCCATCGCCAATCCAGAAATTTAAAAAAACTAGTCAACTAATCTATAAAATATTATCTATATACCAGAACTAAAATAGGTCCTAAAAAGTCGAAGATCAACCTCCCCCTTTCCAAAAAAAAGGGAAAAAACAAGCAAAAATGTACAAAGTTTTTTTTTCCTAGGTTAATTTTAGGTTAGAGTAGGTTATCTGTAGGTTAAGCTGTATATACGTTAAGTAGTTATAAGTTTGTATATAACCCAGAATTTCTTTTTATTTTCAATGTTTACTTTTATTTTTATATATTTTTTTATTTAGAATTTTCCTTTTTATTTTCCACCTTAGAATTAGTTTGATTTAACAACCTAATTTGTTTTACTTACTCTTTGTAAAATGAAAAATGTAACCAATAACTCCAGAAATGTTATTTAATAAAATCATGTAACAAATCAATAAAATGAATGATCAATGGTTAACCGTTGTTTAATCATTGGCCCCGTGACCTGTTGGTTAACCTGCTGAGTTACAACACACCCCATGTTTCTGTTAAGACAAGCTTCATCCCTCTGATCACCAAAACTACGAGTTAAAATTTGTTTTATGTCTTCCCAAGTAAAAACATTCTGAATATTAACCACTAATTTTGCATTACCCTGTAGTTTCGAAATCATAGAATTTAAGATAAAGGTATTTTGGAAATTTTTTAGGATTTCTGATATCGTAAAAATTAGCAATAAGTAATTTCGTAATTCGTAATTTCTTCCAGAAAATAAAATAAATTGGTTCAATTCAAAAAGTACTTACATATAAAACAAAACGACTATTAGCATCTCACTTATGTTCCTATAAAGATGACTACTAGATCTGCGATTCTGTCTTCTCTAAGTAGGTCCTCTTTGCGAGTTGGGGCGATTTTTATTCCAAATTCCGGTAGTCTACTGGTTTTGAGCTGCGCTGGCTCTGCGATGGATTTGGTTCCCTGATTTTTGAGGAGCCTCCAACACAACACTCCCACACAATGACACATCCTGAATTGTCAGTTCGGTTTTCAGTCATTCGTTTAAAAACGAAAAATGCAAAAATGCCACGGCTCCTCACTGCAATTTTTCGTGCGCTCGGGTACGGTCAAGCTATCTGATGGGTCGAATATCAAGAAAAGTGACACGTAAACACAAGAAAAAGTTACGAAAGTTACTACAAATATTGGATTGTTCAAGTAAGTATTTAATTATTGATCCTTTATTATTTTCAGCTTATTTCTATTTGAAAGTGGCATAAGTACACATGTACTTATGTACCTTTATTTTGGATTATCGAAAACTAGTATTCACATGATTTACTAGCATAGCTATCCACATCGGTGTATCCATTCGTACAAATGTACAAATGAACTGATTTGTGGTTTATTGATATACAGTATTCACATGAATTACTGTCTTCAATCTTATCGGCAAACTTGTTTTTGAGTATATACGTATATACTATATACCTACAAAACATAGTTGTCGTTCAATGTTATATTTTCACATGAATTTTATAGCATTACAACCTATTATTGGTTTTTGTTGATGAAGAAAAATGTTTTCGAACATTCTCTTGAGGATTATTCAGTAATCTTAATGGAATATTTGTTATTTATTTATTATCGATTAATGAGAATGTAAAACCTGTCCAAACGCTTCGCTTTGGCGATTGCTAGTACACTGTTTTATGTTATTTATAGGTGAATCATACGCGACTTAAGTTTCTTTCTCAAAAAACTTTATTTTTAAAAACAACTTTTATTGTTCTAAATACAACACTAATAAAAAAACTGGTAAATTAGAATATAAGTTTAATGTTACGACAATGAATATAAAAATCAGACTGAATTAATTTAAATAAAAAATATATAAGCAAATATTGTGAATAGCAAAATAAGTAGAATAAGCATTTCTCCTTTTACTCATATCCGGGTGTTGGGTTATTATAACAGGCAGTTATAAGGGTCAATGACTATAACTCCTCCCTCCTAAGATTCTGGCATGTTTCATGGAGTGAAAAATGCCCTAGGACTTGCCTCCGGCCGCTCTTCTAATTTTACTTCTTCTCTCGGTTTATCTTCTTTGATGGGTGGATTGCTTCTCTTGATTTTTCTTTTTACGATATGGCTAACTACTATCAAAAGAACACTAACTACTATTAAAATAAAAATTACTATATTACTATAATTAATAGAAGTCTTTTGTAAATGTTTTAACACTATAGGCTGGATTTCACTTTGTTTATTAAGAAGTTTGTGAATTTTATCCAAGGGAACTGTCTCTAAGGAAATTTCTGGAACAAATTTATAATTTGTTAGATACCTATATGGTGACAAAACTCCTTATCACTAAAGGGAGCCAAGAGGATAGAATATTGTCCTTTTATTCTAACTTATATCTTTATAATGCTAGAAAAATATTTGTTATAGATTGTAAGAATAGTTTTTTGGAATTGTATATTTTGGGAATGAAGATATTCTTTTTTTTTGTTCTCTCCCTCCCCATAATCCCAGATCGGTTTTCTTTAAACATCTACAAGTGGTTATTTTGTAATTTGAGAACGGCAATACAAAATATAATAAACTGGTCAATTGACTTACCTTAAGGAAAACTGAACCATATTATATGAGTATTGCCGTTCGAAGAATTACAAACCCACCCAGTTTCTTCACCCGTCCCATTACGCCGATTGGGATTATAGCTGGGTGAATTGCAGTGAGGAGCCGTGGCAGAGAAGATGATGTGGTTGGTAGATCGGGCGGGGTCGGGGAGTGATAACTTTTAACATTCGTGCTACCGAGCGAGGAAAAATTGCTACTACAAGTGGTTATTTTGTAATTCTTCGAACGGCAATACTCATATAATATGGTTCAATTTTCCTTAAGGTAAGTCAATTGACCAGTTCATAGAATGGAATATAACTATTAAATTGCCTCACAATAAATAATATCCGAATTGAAAAGAAAAAGATTATTCACTACTACATACTATAATACTATATATAATACTATACATACTACATACTATTACAGTCCATATTTTTATTTAATCTTAATAACCTCTTAAGCTCTATATATAAACCTAATATATTGTTATGGTTTTGGTAAGTATTCTTTTTATATAAATTTAATATGTATAAATTTTGTTTATTATAGTGTTTAATACTTACATTTTTTTTATATTTATTATTATTTAAAATTTTATTTATCTTTTAGTTGGGCGCCATTAATGATTATCTCAGCTATTTTATGAGACTCTTGATTTTTATTTTATTATATTATTATTAGTATATTTTTTTTATACTCTCAGGGAATATTTTATTGTGAGGTCAAATTAAAATTTATGAAGACCGACTCTGTTCTTTGGCCTTCGTGTTGAAAGTTGGCACTGAAGTATATTACTGCAATTGAACCATAGACATTAAAACAAAACAGCCACATGTACTCTTGGATAATTGTTTTATCTTTTATTCAACTATTATCATTATATATGTTTTTATATAATAAAATATTCAAATACAGTTATTCTAATTCTTATTTATATAAATTTTCATTCATTCATCCAGGCACACTATTTAACTATACTCACAGAACTAAATTCAGTAACGTGGATATATGACCTTAATTATAATAGACTATTTGTCTAATAAAAAAAAAGAAGAAAATTATTTTACTTTGTTCTTGGAATAGGACTATTATGAAACTTAATGAAAACGTTAATCTAACGAATTGATTTTATCAAATGTTCTGTAAGTATTTTTATCTAATTATATCTAAGCAAACAATCAAATTCTAATAAGCAAACAATTTATACTACATAAAAAAAAACTTAAAATTAATATGAACAGTAGGTAGATACCTGAATGTTTGTTAGTTTATACTTTTATTCTCTCTTCAAATTCGAAGGTTTCAATGGGTTGGAAAATGTGGGAAAGGCCTGCAGAATAAACAGACTGTCAGCTGAGGATCAAATCCGGTATTTTCCTTCTTCAAAACGGTGGATTTTACACAGTCTGTTCGTTGTGGAAAATTTCTTAGTTATATCGACAAAACTATGCCAGATATATCAGTTCGTCTTGATTAAAATTATAAATTCAGAGGTAGATGTACGCTTACCGGCACTTTGTGAGTATTCTTACTTATTTACTTTTATTAACTATAGGTATCACTGACTCCTTATAATTATGTTTATATAAATAATATATTATTAATCTTTTGAATATTTTATATAGTTTTATTAAGATTTTTACTTTTAATTTCAACTCAAATTTTTCTACGTCTTTCTCCTTCGGAGAAATTTATGCAAGCTGTTGATTTTTTCATTTGTTTCCTAAACAAACTCTCTTTTGTTTTATTTCAAGCAATGAAATTCATTTTAAAAGTTTGTTACTAAATTGATATTTCCAATCTTTAAAAATATTGTAAGTTTATTCAAATGAAATTATGTTTTAGTTTCTATATGGTGTTTGTTTCATTTTTATGTTATTGTTTTTAACATTGCAGTGGTCAAAAATTTATATTTATATCTTTTATAACCTTAAAATTTAGGTTGGTATTTTACACGATTTGCTTGAAGTTGGTACTCCTGTTTTTATCTGTCAATTTATAGCTTAAATTCTTCAATTATACAGGGTTTATTAAAATTGATTAATAATTTAGAATATAGTGTTTGCCAAAACTTATTATAAAGAATGTTATTTATTTTATTAATATTATCAGTTTTGCATGTTTTAATTTGACTTATTTATTAGTTTATTTCTATTATATTTCTTTTATTGTGATGAATTTATTCAACTAAGTAACCAAATAACAGAGTTGGTCGTATTGCCTTATGATTATTTTTAAATGATTTATTTGGGTATGTTCATACCATAACAATATATTTTATAGTATGTGGCGACTGGTCTCAAATATATGGCAATTGGAACACAAATTATGCATTTAATACTTTTATGGATATTTTTCTTTATCATTTTAATGTTCATTTTCCTTTGTGGGGTAAAAGGGGTAAAAAAAAGTGGATAAATACGGATGTTCAGGAATCCAGTGATAATTTGAAAAATATACATGCCTTATCAAGGGCTGACCCTCAACTAAACATATTTGCAATCTCTAAAGGATTTTCAATTTGATATGTTCTTTTTTTTGTTGTTTATAAAATTCTCTATCAAACTCTTACAATCCACCAGAAGGAAATATTATCAAAATTTAATCTCAACTTCAGAAAACTCCACAAAAAGCGCATGGAAACTTGTTGCAGATTCCACAAAAAATATTGGTAGTGGTAAAGTACAGCGTATCGCACTACTGGATGATCAAAATAACTTGGTTGAAAATCCTTTAGAGATTGCAAATATGTTTAATGTCTTTTTAAAAATGCTCCTTACGACATAGTTTCAAATATATCGTGTGATCCTAAAGGCGTAAATTTAGAGTATAGTGATAAGTTAAACCTTAAACAAGAGGCTTTTCTTTTGTGCCCATACAACAAAGATGAATTATATGAACTTCTAATATTTAAGAGTCAACGTTGCATTAGCGCTCTCACCATTTCCACATTTTATCAAATATCGGCTAATAAAATGTTTATATATTTAAAACGTGCTGATAATTGATAGTAATAAGTGAATATCCGTGAACTTCCACATGTAGATCCAGGAATAAAGTGAAATAATGGAACAAATCTATGAAAACTTGTCTTATTATCGAAAATCCCTTTTTTCTCAGTTAATATTTCATTAAAATTGCTCAAATTTTCAGGACGTATGTGGTTCACGATAGCGCACAAGCTATGCATATTTAAATTTCAATTATTTTTTAAATTGATGATAAATGATGATTCATTTCTGTTAATTTTAAAAAAAGTTAGGATTAAACATGCATAGCTTCTGCAACTAGTTGTCAGTAATATACCCTTAAAATTTCATTGAAATATACATTCTAATAACGAAGAAAAATGGTACCAAAGAACCGGACAAATTCAAATTTTTGAACGACTGATAAAAGCGCCCTCATACAGATTAATTCCTGTACACTCCGCAAATATGAGTATTTCAGCGTGCCGATGTGAGCGAACTCTCAAATTGCCAGAGCTAGCGGACCAGTTGGAAAATAAACTACTATTATAGAGGAATATACTCTAATAATTTATCTGGCGAACCGATCGCTGTTGCGCTTAATGGATGTAAGATTTATTCCTATTTTTTGAGTGTAAGATTGCTGTTCTATATTGTTAATAATTGTTTGCCGGTGTATTTAAATAGAGGATTTTTGAATTTGTGGACATTTTTTATATATTATTAAGACATTAGGACAAATATTTGAAACTTGTAAATTATAGTGATTAAGCTTAATAGTTAAGTTAGTGTAAATATTTCCAGGTAAGTACAACCTTTTTAGTGGGTATGTGTGTGTGTGTGTGTGTGTGAGATTGTGAAATTGACTGCTGATTCTTGCGGTTCCATTAGCCTAACCAATTAGTGGGTATCTATATGTTTAAATAAAAGTCATGATCAAAAGCTAATTATTAAGAAAGCATATATTTCATTTTTTGCGCCTAAATATCTATTTTCGGCCGTATTTTCACCATCTATATGCTATTCCGAATCAAATAACCTCATTCATATTTTTCCGAAACTGCTTAAAAAAAGTTGTACAAAAAAGTGTTAAAACTGGACTATTATAATATTTAAAAATATCAATATTTTGCTATGTTTATTACAGGATTAAAATGGGAAAAGAAAAAACAATTAAATCATCAAGAAAAAAGTGAGTTGATTTTTAAGTTTTTTCAGTTTAAAGATTATTTTATATTGTAGAGCTGCGTTAGTCAGGTGGAATAAAGAACGGAGGCAACCTGACCATAATGAAATTCCCGCTGACACAGGATTAACTGAGCCTGAGGTTACTGAAGGATCTTTTACTGAAATCAGTATTAGCGATGTGCCTGCATCAACATTTACAGGTCGGAGAATTGTGAAGTTGGATTATTTTTGGAACCAAATAAAAAATATCAGCCATCATCCTTTCTTCAATTGTAGTATACAGGACTGCGATATCATTCACGAAAGCAGATATGGTTGATTGACAACATTGAAGATCAAATGTCAGTTTGACGTTTAATTAATGTTTAATAAAAAGTAAACACCAAACTGTAATACAGCGGTGATTGGCTGAAATTTGACACATGACTTGAAATTAAGTAATTTGATTGGTTACTATATCCAGTAAAAAAGTATCAAAGGTAATACCACGATTGCTTCAAATTTTATCGATAATTTTTTCTTTGCCACGAAAACTTGTTTATTTGGCAAAAATATGAAAACAAACCCATTGATAAAATCACAAGTCCTAACGGACTCGTGATTTTATCTGAATTCGATTTGTTTGAATGTTTTTGCCTCAAATAAACAAGTTTGAGTGACGAAAATAAAAAATTATGTGATAAAATTTGAAGAGCGAGTTGTATTTGGGAAGATTATTTTTTTCAACAATTGTGGAGTGGAATTTTGTATTGAATGTTCAATATTCTCTTGGGTGATGGCACTAATCAGTTTGTGTTCATTTTTCAATAAACTTTTAGTTGTCAATATTGACAAATTCAAAGTAAAATTTTGACGTTTCAATGTATACAAGGTATTATCGATGAGGAAACAGAATTATCAAAGGTAATACCACGAGTGCTTCAAATTTTATCGATAATTTCATCTTTTCCACGAAAACTTGTTTATTTGGAAAAAATATGAAAACAAACCGATTGATAAAATCACGAGTCCGTCAGGACGAGGGATTTTATCTAAATTCGGTTTGTTTGAATGTTTTTGCCTGAAATAAACAAATTTGAGTGATGAAAATACAAAATTATGTGATACAATTTGAAGAGCGAGTTGTATTTGGGAAGATTATTTTTTTCAACAATTTAGAAGTTTGTATTACCTGAATGCTCAATATTCTCCTGGGTGATGAGACTGAATCGGTTTGTGTTCATTTTTCAATAAACTTAGAAACACTTTTAGTTGTCAATAATGACAAATTCAAAGTAAAATTTTGACGTTTCAATGTAAACAAGGTATTATCGATGAGGAAGCAGAATTATCAGTATAATACCGAATGATTGGCTAGAATAATGTATTGCTATTGGTTAAAACCACCAAAATGTCAGATTTTGACAAGTGAAAAAAATAATCAGTATAATACCGAATGATTGGCTAGAATAATGTATTGCTATTGGTTAAAACCACCAAAATGTCAGATTTTGGGAAGTAAAAAAATTATCAGTATTATTTCATTCAAGTTTCGTGAAATACAGACCTAGAAAATAAAATGCAAAATACCTATGTATGATTAAAGTAAAACAGCTGAAAACTGAATTCGGCTCTCTACATAGAAAAAGTTTCAGATTTTATACCTTTTTACTAGACCTATGTTCAAATTATTGTAGTTATCTACAATCATTTTATATTTATATTTTTATACTTATATAAACGACACTCTTACAAACTTGAAAGTTGATAGATCAATTATGTACCTACGATAAATAAAATTTCCTTAACTCTATTATTTTTTTAATCATATCTCATATTCCCTAACCTACTAATTATTAATTTTATAAATTCAAAATTGCGTATCACTGTTGAAATCGTGAAGTCCGTGTCGGCAGTCCATACCCCACTACATTACAGCATGCGGTGGGGTGGAGCTAGTCAGCTGACTAGCTATATGTGGTGAGCGACGTTCATAACCGATTTTTATGTGGTCCGCTAAATTAACTCTGTTACGTACTAACAATAGTCGTACAATGATATTACGTTAAGTATACACAGCAAAAAGCTTCGCTATACAACTGACTCACTACATAATGCAACTAAACTGAGTTTCTCTTGTGGTACCTTTACCTATAGATACTTTTGAATCGCAGTGTACAAGCCTTTTTTATGAATAGAGATTTACTCGTAGGTTGTCTCGCTCACATCGATAGGCTTTCCTTTAGCTTCCCGCCTCAAATTTAATGCATTGACTCTTAAGTTGAAAAATAAAAGATCCTATGGTTTGACGATATACCAGCATTTTTGTTAAAAAAAGTTCTGCCATTTATAATGTCTCCTCTAACATATTTAGTCAATCTGTCCTTTGCAAATGGCGATTTTCCGGATTACATTAAAACTGGAAAAATTACTCCAATATATAAAAAAGGTGAAAAGAGCAGTACTTCAAACTATCGACCAATTACTGTCCCTTCAATATTTTCAAAAATATTTGAGTATAGCTACCTGAAGAGACTTAATACCTACTTACAGTGTCATAATATTATAATAAGCAGCCAGCATGGTTTTCAAGAACGTAAGTCAACTAGTAGCGCTATTCATTCATTTTATGAATGTTTAACTAATCTATTGGAAGCAGGGGAATGTCCTGTTGGTATATTCTGTGATCTCAGTAGAGCATTCGACTGTGTTGATCATAACATTTTATTGGAAAAGCTAGAAAATATTGGTATCAGAGGGATATCTTTGAAGTGGATTGAGTCTTATTTGTATAACCGCTTACAATATGTTAGTATACCTAATTTAACAGATAATTGTATTGGTAAGAGTGATTCGAGTTATGTGTGCAATGGTATTGGTGTTCCACAAGGGTCTGTTTTGGGACCTATCTTGTTTTTGCTTTACATAAATGACATTGTAGATATAAGCTCGACCACTCACTTCACTTTGTATGCAGATGATACGTCGGTCCTTATTTCGGATAAATCCAATGTCGCTTTAGAAAGTAAATGTAATAATCTTTTTTCCAGCTTATACAGTTGGTTTTGTAAAGATTCACTTCACCTCAATGCGGAAAAAACTCAAATGGTTCATTTTCACTATAGGCAAAAGCAAGTACAAAAAATGAATATAAAACTTAATAATGAACAAATAGAACACGCTTCTTCAGTGAAATTATTAGGTTTATTTATTGATGAATTCCTAAATTGGAAAAAACACTGCGATACTGTGATCTCAAAACTAAACTCAGTAAATTATCAGTTTAGAAACCTTCGATCGGTTCTAACAATTAAACAGCTGGTACTATGCTCAAGCGGAATCTCGCCTACGGTATGGTTTATGTTTTTGGGGAATTAGTACTAGCTTTAATGATGTCTTCATAGCTCAAAAGAAGATCATCATAATACAACATTGCTGGTATTTCTCGGAGCACTAGCTGCCATGGTTATTTTAAAAAGTTTGAAATTTTAACATTGTCGTGTTTGTATATTTTTGAGTTGTGTGTGTTTGTTTATACTAAAATAAAATATCTTAAGACCAATGAACAAGTCCATAGATTTAATACAAGACATTGTAATGATCCACATGTACCTTTATCTAAGGGAAATATTCATTCTAAATCTCCGGCTATACAAGGTCAACGGTTTTATAATAAATTACCCTTAACCATCAGAAACTGTACTACACTAATAGAATTTAAAAAAGTGTTAAAATCATTTTTAATTGAACGTTGTTTTTACTCCACAGAAGAATTTTTTAACTCGTAAATAATGTATGAATAATGATAATTTATTTGTTTGTTCGTATTATGATTGAAATTTTATCAGATATTGTTTAGTATAATTTGCATGTCAATTTTAGATTAGGATTAGGATTAAGTTTTCATTGTGACTAATTCTATACAAACTTTGAGTTTGGTGAAGAATTGAAAATTTTTTGAGCCAAAATGGTATCAAACCTTAGTTTAGCATCATATCTTTTAAAAGGTACGAAGATCATTTGTATTATTTCTTGTTTGGTATTGATGATTTCATAATAATTTTTTGTTCATTATAATTATATCATAATTCCATAATATCTATTATAATACATATGGATGGGAACATAGCAAAAAACCTACCTCCCTCGTTATTAAACTGGAACAAATCATCAGGAAAAGGTTTTAGATGAACATCAGTCAAATGGTGTCTCAGTTGTTCTATATTTATATAGGACAAACAACATTCCAAACATTTGTTCATGTAGACATTAAAATCCGTAGGAAACAGCGGTCTTATTCACAAGATTACGCACTCCTTTTAAATGTCTGTTTAAATTGCTTTGATATGTAAATATTTGTTCTCGCATCTATTTTTTCGAAGGGTGTTAAATATTCAGCATCAGACACATTTACTTGATCAACATCCACTCAAGCAGGTAGCGGTTATCTCCATATAAAAATTAATTAATCAACTCACTACACAAGATAAGTCTTCAAGCCTTCTAAGGCACACTCACACTTACTATCCAGATGATCCAGGCACTGATAGGACTCAAATAGGTTTTCCATTCGTCATACGGTAACATTCCTTCACTCAACACAATAATTTCGTTGCGAATAGAATTTTTAAAATAGTCTTTTATCCCGTATTGATGACATAGATACATTCAGTACATAACTACCAAAATTTTATGTATAATTAATTGTTTACTTGGAATAGACTTGTTCTTATTAAATTGAGAAATTGATTGATCTGGTATATTGAATTTTCATTGACATTAAATTCTCTCTGATATACAATACTAATTTCTAGATAAAAAAATACAAAATTAAGCTAGCTAAAACCCAAAACTATTGCTCTCCTCTCCTACCAAGGAAATATTAACATCTCTCTTGCACAGTTATATCCGCAATGACCCCTCCCGCCTTCATGTCCATACACTCAGTTTTTCGCCAAGATACTTTTCCCATCTTGACTACCCTTCCACTTGACTCAATTTCCTTTCGGAGATCCGATAGTAGAGAGCTCAACGTTTGTATCAGCTGTGGGATCCCCTTCGATTCTAGATTCCGCCGTTCTTCTCCCCAGGCTTTCAAAAAAGTCGTCACTGAAGCGCTTCTCCCTTTTCCCCCCGAAGATCGGCACACTTGCTACCTGGTTATAAGAAGAGGTTAAGAAATTCGTTTGATTCGCCTGGGATAATTTGGAATAATACTTAAGATTTATTAAGGCAATTCTTGTCAATTTTCCTGAGCTGGTTCCTCCTTGGAAATATTTGCCCATTTCCTCCCTAGTATTCCAATTCCCCAAATTTCTGATCTGCTCCAAAACTGATAGGTCTTCGTTGTAGGTGCCAAAGATGGTATGGAAAAGCACTTGTGAAGCCATGTGCTCTGGTAGATTTCCTTCCATGAAGAAGTGAAAATGCTCCGCTATGTGATACACATAGAAACCTCCGTTTCCGGAAACATTGAAATTTTCTAGGATTGGATCCCCTCCTATGAAGTTGGTTGGGTTGTTCCCTATCATCATCTTTCCATGCTCATTGGTTTTTTGTCTCCAGACAGTGTGTAGCATATTTATCGGAAAGCACATCTGCCAACACATTTATTAGAGGAGCGACTTCTTCCTCTTTCCTATCCTTGACTGCCTCCAATATCTCGTCGATGCATGGGATGTGAGACATCATCCGTTTGCATGCACCTGTCCACCTGTCTCTGTAACGTCTGTCAGTCCGTATGTGCAGTAATAAAGCTGTTAGTGGTCCTACACTGTGCGACATGGATGACCGTTTTTCAGGTGGATAGGTGCATCCTTCCAGAAAAATATGATGTGCCCCAGTGATCCCATATTTTATAACAGGAAAAGCGTCGGTTCCTGTTTCAGACTTCCTCATGGGGAACATGCGGTGCCCAAGTCTTAGCTCTATTTGTCGTAAATTGTTAGCACAGAAAAATTCTAAGTATGGCATCGCCATTCCATACCAGTTGTTGTCGTCCCCTTGTTGAAATCTTGCCCAATGGAGTCCTAGCCCTTCAGCAGTTGTCTTTACTATGTCTAAAGCCCTCTGGTACTCTATTGTGTACTTTGTTCCCATGCTGGTTATTGTGTACGCCTTTTTTGCTTCTGCTTTGGTCCTTCACACCGGATACTTGAAATCGTGTATCAACGCCAATCCATCAGTACAGTCGCCCATTATTGGTTTCAACGATAGAAAAGCAAGCAAGTTGTGTTATAAAGGTAATGACTATTTGATTTCCAAATGTTGCAGTAGGTACCTACCTATTTTCAATCGTACTTTCAATTAAAACTATTGGCAAATAGAAATCTAATATCAATCTACCCACGATTACAATTTCAACTATAAAAAGTTCCTCAAACACTATTAAAAGTGGGCATATTTCTATTCACTTTTCGATATCATGACACTCAAAAAATTGATTCGAAACAGACAATCTCTAAAGCAAAGTTTAGAGAATCTCAGAACGCTTCAAATCTCTGTAGATAATAGCAAACCAGACGTATCTGACGTTGAGTTCAGAATTGATACGTATAAAAATTTATTAGAAGATTTTCAAACAATCCAGTTTACGATAACGAACACGATTGCGAACACTTACTTTTCCATTTTCCCACCTTTAATTCTGCACTGATATAGTCCTCATCTTGGTTGAAATGCTGCATAACCATTATTACATTCACCATCGGCAAATTGCCAGAATCGCCTTTTAAAAAACCTTTTTCTAATGAGACCATTTCGGATGATTAGATTTGCGCACAAAGCCGTTCTACAAATTAGGGGGCGAAGCTAACTTTACATTCTAATTTCTCGTACAGTTTTGATTCAATCGATTCAATTTTTCAAAATCTCTAAATGGAGCGGATTTATTGGGATTTCAACCCATAACGTAAACATTTGATTGACCTAAATGTGCTAATTACTTTTTTCACGCTTCTATGATTAGAATCTTGCCAAGAACGTCCAACAGTACCGTCTTTAAATATCGATACCTTTTCGCCATAGCATCGTATGTCTTGCTTAGTAAATTTCACAGTACGGCAGTTTTTTCAATAATCATTTTAAGAAATATCCGTTTAAAGTGAAAATTGGCATCCGGACGTATTATGATGAGTTTTTGACGAAATGTACGATACTTTGCTTACATCAAAAATAAGTTCCCGTTGTAGATTTATCGTAAGTCCAGCACTTATGATAATGTTGGTAGATTTGGAAATAATTTCACTCCGTGATATTTATCTTAAGTTCAGCACTTACGTCAAAAATTATTTATCTACGCCTGTTATGAGAACACCAAATAATTATACCTAATGGGAATTATGTTTTTGTGGCAGATATCAATTAAGTCACATTTCTTTTGAACGGAAATGCATAATTATTGAGAGTAGCGTTTTCTTGGTCTTTTGTTTTTCAAATCCATCTTGAAATTTATGCAATCCTGGCCATTGTATAAATAGTCAACCGCTACATTTGGAGTACCTTTCTTAAATTTTATATATTTCAATCTCGCTGATTTTCATAGGTTTTCCGTTCTTACATTTAAATTTATTCGCTTCAAGTACATCATCAGATATCTTTTTCCATTCTAAGAAGTCACTGAAGTCCATTTTTAATTGTTTCAAAGGGTTTAGGTTTGGCACGAGAGCTGGATATCAATGTACACTATTCTGATAGTGCCCATACCACGCGTTTTTTGATAAACCACTCAATTGTTGCGTGAACAGAGTCCACAGGCATATAAGTATGGCTTGGAAGAAGTATCGCACACTGATTGACGTTATATTAACCGAGTCCTCAAGAAAAGTCGAGATCATGTTTCTATTCTGACCATAGCAACTATCACAATTTAGTAGCACGTGTTTGCAATTTCTTGCAAAAATTTGTATATATACTTTCTGGTATAAAACAAGAACAAATTATCGCCATGGGGAGTGTTTAACACCTTCTGCAGGTCGAAACTGGCACATATAAATTCTGAATCCGAAACTGATTTCTTCAGCTAGAAATGTCTCTTTGCAAATATTTTCGTTTTCAAAATATTTCACATATAATTGCTTTGTCTCTTCTGTTTCTTCAAAATCTTTGTCCTTTCTCACTTCACACACTCTACATTTATCTTTCTTTGGAAAGTGAAATCCGATATTGAATTATGAGTTATAAATCTTCCGGAAAACCTGTAGGGAAACGATATCGCTCGTTATGTTAAGATGATTATGAATTAGAACTACAGTCACAAAATGTCTTCTTTCAAATCTCAATGAAAACAACTAAAATCCATAATTACTTAGAGAAACAAACATAATTGTGGTACTTACGTTTCTACTTCGCAGCGATACATAATGAACTAAAAGGTCGGAATGCACTTCATCCTATCGTAAGTCGCACATTTTGTACCACGTGACTTGCACCTTACGATGTTTTGGATACCATGCATTTGTTTACATTTTCATGTGACTTACGTTACCCTTAAAAATCGATATTTTCTTCAAGACTATGATATTCTACTTTACAATAATTTGCTGGAATGTACCAGTGGACTTGGTAGTTAAGATATTTCAATAAATCCATTTTCCCTGAATTTGTCACTTACGATGTTATGGCAAAAAGGTATCGATATCCAGGTCTCATCCAAAAACACAAATTGAAATAAACCTTCCCTTTTTATCTTGACACATATTCATGTAGAAAATGTACACGTTTTAATGCAATATGTGACAACTCCATTAAATCACGACGAGAATCCTCTTTTTGGTATTTGAATCCAATATTTTTCACTATCTTCCAGAGTGATGTTTAACAACCATTAAAGAGTTCACGCTCCTGGAAATTGTCTTTTGAAGTTTTTAAGGTTATGTGCCCCTCTGGAAAGATATTCTGTTAGTTAATTGTGAATGAAATGAAACAGTAAATTCAATATACTCACTGTTTCCATACATTTCGTACATAACATTTCGGAAAGCATTTTGATCAAAATTATCAATTTCAACAGTAGGTTTTATGCGTTGTCTCTTTTTGGGTGGGATTTCACCTCTTTTATGCTTGGCGGCAATACGGTTAACAGTTGTTTCTTGTGATGGTCCTCTGCCATAGTGGGGTACAAACAAATGTTCATCAACTTCTTTGGTTTATAATCTAGAAAAAAATCATATTCAATTACATTCAATGAGAATGATACTATCGAGAATACATATACATTTAAAAAATAACCCAGATACCAGCATCAATAGAAATCAATTGGTATGTAGCAAGGATTCATGTATATACAGAAACCAGTGACCCAATGTCAAAATGTGCAGAAGAGCATAATGAAGAACAATATAATAAAGATACAAACTTTTTGCAGTGTAGGGGCTCATAAGACAACAAAAAATGTTCAGAAGCTGACAGACAAAAGAAGAATAAATAAACTTTGTAACGAGTTATTTTTTTTGCAACGATTTGAGGTCTTTCTTTTAAGTTTTTCATTTTTCTTAGTTTACTATTTGGTTTTAAATAACTCGTTACTAACTTTCCGATTCTCTTTTGTTACCGAATTATCATTTTTTCATTTTTATTACCGTTATATTATAGTTATAGTATTTTTTATATTAGTCCGGAGGTACGTAAATTTATATTGAATCATAAAATTTAATCATTTCCGAAGTTAAAATTTTTCATTTAAAAAGGACATTGGGTATATATACCGTTTAATTTAATTTATTGAATTCCGAAAGACTTCTGGTATATGACAAATTTTTTTTACAGTTTTTGATAAAAATTTCACTAATGAGAAATATAAAAAGGACAGGAGTGTGGTATTTGAAAGCTCTCTGCTAGTGCTCTCAACCTTCAGCTCTCTGTTAGTAGTTCCGTTCCGTTACCAGCCTAATAGTTTACCGTGTTCCCGGAGTTTTATATTGAAAAGACAATAATTCTTTTTGAAAGTGGTGAAAAGATAGTTCGATACCGAAGCCAATTCAAGAAGGTAAAATATTTTAATAATCACCGTATATTCGTAAATTTCCGTACTTCCGTAAAACTAGAAATAGTTTGATATATTTTCCTTTATTTTCTGACTGATTGATTTTTTTTTATTTTACTTTGTTCAATTTTTTCTACATAACCGGCACTATCGAATTAGTGTGTTT
>CAJUYI010003404.1:0-23633 GCA_910591695.1 Galerucella pusilla | reverse complement strand
TAAGTGACTAAAAATTAGATTAACCTGTCTAAATAACCAATACTTCTGAGGGTTATGGTGCTTTTGCACAGGGATTTAATATAAGGTAGAAAATAAATAAATTGTAAGAAGTGGTACGATTTAGGCAACCTTCCTCTATACAAAACTTTAACCGAAAACTATTACTTATTATGAATATCAATATTAAAATAGTTATTTGTATACTAAGGCCGCAAAATGCTTTTTCGCGTTCCGAGAGAGAGATTATCGCCGAGGCCGCTCCGGCCGAGGCAAGATAATCTCGAGTTCGCGAAAACGTTTCGCACAATATTTTTCGTGTAACCGTGAAAATTACATAATTTCAATAAATATTTACACAGTTACAGTTAGTTTTTGGTTCGAAATACATTGTTATTGTCATATTTCAGAAATGTCAAATGCTGTAGTGGCGTTCAGTTTGCCGGCAGTCACTATGGGAACGGCCGTAAAAATTCAGTTTGCCGGCAGTTACTATGGGAACGGCCGTGAAAATTTTTGTCGGCCGTCACTCTGGGTAATATCATTTTGCGGCCTCTGTTGCGGCTGCAAAATGCTTGTTTTGCGTCCGGTTGCACGAAAGGACAATTTGTTGCATTCTGTAAACTACTTAAAATTGCCGGCCCAGTGGAGTTATTTGGTGTTAACTGATAAGTAGATGACGTCGATAAGGATGGCATCGGTTGTAGGTCACATAAAGACGACGATCACGGTGACGGCAACGATTTTAAGTCATTTGTAGATGAAAGAATTTTATTTGATATGTATATTTTTCTTATATCAAACCCGGGTGGTTTGATAGTTGTTTTGTGACACTACTTTAAAGTATGTACAGGGTTATATCAAAATATATTCATTATTTCATATTTTCAATAAATTAAAAATGCAACAAAAAGCTAGAAAAGATGTAGATTTTATTTGATGGACTATTTCGTGAATATTTATTGTTGTAACAATAGTTATAACTTCCGAAGTAAAAAACTATCTAATAAGATCGAAATTTGCATAATTTTACTTTCCCGCACTAGTGACACTTTCAAAAGTAAAATGCGTGCGGGAAAGTGGGTTAAAACGCACGGTCGTGGAAAAAATTAATTTTGGTGAAACGTCTTGCAAATAATAAAATTTGGTAATCTTATAAATAAAATAGAATGTTTCTATGTTTGTATTTCATATGCTGTCGTAACGCTATTGTTTGCACTAGAAGGTTATGAGATATTTTTTATCTTGACAAGATCAATGAAGGAAAGGAATTATTTTTTCCACTACTAGCTGTGAAGTTGACAATTATTATTGCTTCTTCTAGCCAACTGAGGAGTTCAATTTCTCTATTAGTGGTTTCTATTATTATCCCAGGTCAATAATGGACAAATTCAAATATTTTGAGAATCCAGAGATAGTAGTTCAACAAAAACTTGTGCAAAATAATTTTGTATACCCAGGAAATTGTCTTTAACATATTTGCTGCTTGAAATTACCTATCAAGATAAAATTATTTGAATTTAAATGGCATTAGTTTTAAATTCGCGCTCAACTGAAAATGACTGATGACATAAGGAGTATCTTCATGATCTATGGAGCGGAAATAGACAGTGTACTTGTCAGTCAGACGAACGCTCCTCGTGCTGCGTTTGTAAGTTCTGTGGTATATAAGTATAGCTCTTACATCGCTGTAATATTTTAGTGCTCGGTCAATAATAATAGTCTTCACCACCTTGGTGTATAATAATATCATACTCTGTTCTGTTCTGTAAAAATTTTAGGGGTGGGTGACTCCACAGCACTTAGGCCACAATTGGCCGGAAGTAAGCACCCTTATGCTGGCTTGTGTTAGCCTGTACTCGCCGAATACAGAAAACCTACATTGAGAGAGTGTCGGACATTCACAAAGAATGTGTTCGACAGTCTCATCTTCCTGTTCACATCCTCTGCAAAGTGAAGTTTCAGACAGGCCCAGTCTGTAGAGGTATTTTCGTAGGTGGCAGAGTGACCGGTCAGAATACCCGTGGCTGTCCGAAAGTTCTGTCTGTTCATAGTCACGTATTTTTTGGCTACTTTGCTGTCCGGATACTGCAGCAGTTTCTTGGCAAGCCTGCAACCTTCTGCATCATCTCATCTACCCCTAAACTTTTATTAGGTCAATCAGACACCGACAGACTAATGAAAGTGCCAGGTCTCAAGAGTTGCTTTCCTGGCTAATAAGTCGGCAATTCGTTTACCTTTAGATTTACTGTGGCCCTCGATCCAGCCTAGAGTGACTTCGTTGCTGCTACAGGCTTCGATCAGGAACAGGTGACTATTTCCAATGGAACCCACTCATATTTTTCTGATTTGGAACCATTTGAAATCGCTGATATTTCAATATGATGTTGCCCATGCCATCCTGAACAGATGACAGAGGGTCAAAGTTTGACATTTTGACGATTTTTGAAAAAATAATAACTACAGAATCAACTATTTTGATATGAGATTTTTCCAGTTATGTAACAATGAGCGAATACTACCTAATATTTTGGAGTGAGAAATTTTTTTTTGGCGAGCAGCAGCTTTTGAATATTCATGGATTCTCATCCCAGATATTTTGTCATTGAAATGTTTTGAAGTCTTTGGCATCTGAGTGGGCATCTTTTTTAAACAAAGTAGAGGATATAGGTACGAAGACTCTGAGTAATACCACATTTAACTAAACTTATCAGGAGACCATTCTCCACATTTTGTAACTGTAATCTAGAAATGTATTTCTCTAGACTCAATAAAAATACCTCCTATCTTTGCTCACGTGGTTCCAACTTAAATATACACACTGTATGGGCACGATATTGTAAATTTTATCTAAATTTCCTTATAAATTAATCACAGTTGAACATATAACATTATATCTCAATTATCTACCTAAATATCCGTGGGCTGCAAAATAATAACATAAAATATATTTACGGTCACACAAAGATACAATTTTTGATAGGACGTACAATTTTTCCAACCTTCTAATGACCCGTTACTTTTTAATTTTCGTCCTTTCGACGTATTAAATGAATTTGATTGTTGTGGACGTTTCATCTTTATATTCAATTCAATAGGAGGAACTAGTTGAACTAGTTTTAAAAATCTATTGTTTAGTGGGCGTTTTATCTGATTGTTCCAGTAATATTTCTCACTGAAAGGTAATATATTAAATTGAGCCATTTAATCTGATATTAATGCTTTAATTTTGTTAGTGATTATCAAGTTTGGAATGATAAATAATTGATATGGTTATTTGAAATTAATTTTATTGCTGCTTCACCTACAAACCTGCTTAAATTTTCAAGTAAATAAATGTATAGTGTGTTCTTTCCCACGCCCTATATTTAAAATAACCTATTTGCTATAAACCTCTGTCTTGTTGGTCATGTATTTCAATAATTCATAGTTTAGCCGAGTAAGGGCGTCTTACACCAGAGTATGGGCACTCTAAAAGTGCGAGAACAGTGCCACCTGGAGAGCCTGAGCAGTAATGAAATCTCCCCTTAAGAACTAAAAAAAAGTCTAATAATTTTCAAAGGTAAGCAGCTTCGAGAAACAAATATTTAAATATTCACAGTACTAATTAAAAATGTCTATGAATAAATAATATATTATTGACATATATAGTCTCTTAAAGAAGAATGCATGTTTTAGCTTTAAGTTCATTTTATTTGTAGCAACCGGTTTTTCAGGCTATTTAAGCAAATTGTTGTTAAGCTCTTATATATTGTTTCTTTTTGTTCACAAATAAATGGAAAAAACATTTATTTATTATGTTATATTTGATAATGAATGAAAATATATAAACTGGTTGATTATTACTTTTGAAAATGAAATTGAAAGTTTCCAATTAGCTCCACTTTAATAATAAAAAATATATTTAAATTCAAAATGTATTAGAAACTTTTGGTTTAATTTTTAAAAGTAATATGAGTGGTTTCCACAACGTAAAGCATTATATATAATAATATGGAACATTTTTGACCATTTCATTCAATTTAACTTGAACACTTGATTGTTATTAATGTAATAGCAATCATATGTTGAGTTACTTTGAATGAAATGCTGGAAAATTCACCAATAATGGCATTTTGTAATGAAGGTGAAATTGCAATCATTTAAAATTGATCACCAATTATCCTAAGAATACAGCAGATACCACAATTTAGTCAAAGATGTTAGAGCAGTTATTTAACATTAAGTTTAATTAAGACTATTAGAAAATTCAATTAAATGCTTTGTAAGAAGTAATATAACTTTGATATGGCACACTTTTTTGGGACATTCAGTATATTCCGCCTTTATCAATATGAAAAGAACAGGAAAATTTTGAAATTATTACGATTCTCCCTGAATACCGGGTGGTTCAAGTGAAAATTCTGCTTTCCTTTATCTCCGTTAAAATGGAAATATTTTTTGGAAGCTTAGCACTATATATTTATATTTTTTCGTAACAAAAGATTCTTCTGGGTGGAGACTTTATTTACTTCCAATTTTGCCAGGAATGAAAAAAGCTGCCATTTTGTGGCTTTTTTAAATATCATACACCTTTGCCCATGTCAAATTCGATTTTTTGTACTCTATTCGATAATTTTCGTCTGGATAGTAGAGATGGCGACTTCAGTCTGACATGAGACAAGTTTCCACTACTAAATAGGTACCTGGAGAGCCTGGTTAAGAGAATCTCACCAGGGATATGGTTCATGGTTCTAAAACAGAGCATTAGACTACACCACACGTTCTCTTAGATACTTGCAGAGTGCCTGGCACCAACGAATTTCAGGTGTAACACCTGGATGACTACTGGATCGGAGAGGAAAGGCTTAGGTACTTGTTCTGAAGCCTATAGATTTTCTAAAATGTCTTCAAGGAATAGGACTGTGAGAAGTGAATAGTCTTTAAGATTTTACTAAGAAGCTGATTATAGGTATTCAAGGTATTAGGGAACGTTTATCCCAAAAATAAACACATCATATACCTAGTTAGTTTGTCATTTTTAACATAGTATATCAAAATTTTTTTTTTTCGTGGAAAATTGTAGTATCAATGACAATATTCAAATATAAAACACACAATATAGTAAAATAGATGAGAATTTTGTTGTGACAAATTTTTGAAATAATTGAGCAGTTAGGATTGATAATAACTGCAAATTGCATTTTTATGTTAATTTCTTATTTATTAAAATACCAAACACATTGTATAGAGACTCCATTTTCATACAATTTTCTAAAATTTCTAAAATTTCCAAAATATTTGGAAAGTAATTATTTTCATATATTCAATAAATGTACACGTGATCCACGTGCTCATTATGGACGTTTTTCAAAACAATAAATGGAAAGGAATTTGGGTTCTCGCACTTTTTGACAAGCTTTCATTTATTTCTATTTTTCAACCTGATAAAATGGTTATATTTGACAGGACTTTTCTTCTGAACTTATTGGGGAGACATATATAAAGATACAATCTTTTTGGACCCACATTATACAATTAGACCAATGCTTTTCCATATTCAATAATACGTTGTATATATTTTTTCCAATAAATACCATATGAAGTGGATTAAAAATTTGAATTCAATTACGCAGGATTCAATTCAGTATAAAACTCGTTTATAGGTACTGTGAATAAAGACAAAACACTCATAATATATTATTATAGACTTTGACTTTAAATTCTATTGGCCTTTTTTTAACTGCGATGACTATTAGTTCATAAAACATATCTAGGTACTTATAATAAAAAAGTTGCTAACTTCGTCTTCAGGTTTGTGACGTAACTGTAGTGAAAGCTGGAAATATTTAGGAAATCTCAATTTCCAATTTTCCAATGAAATATTTGGTTAAAAAAATTTTCAAATTAATATATTTCAATGAAAAACCAAAAACAGGATATAAGTGCACTCCATTGTTGCAGGGCTCTTTCGCTTTTTACATTGCAATTATTGCTGAAACTTTTAGATGATTGCAATAAAATTCATTTAAGCAGGTATCCCACGATCAAATATTTTGTCAAATTTGACGTAGAACTATGACATTTTGACGGAGAACGTAGCCTCCCTACAGCGTTTACATAAATGATTGAAAGCACACTGTTTATGAGAAATTAATTTATATTTTGAGAACATCAATACATTGCGGAGTACTTATTAAAATCAATTTGTTATATTTACAGTTATTTGACAGTTAAAGTACAATTTTTGAACATTGGAGAAACATTATTAGAACGAGGAGAAACATTTTGGATAACATGCGAGGTAGTAGGATTATTCTGTTTTTAAAAACACTCGAATTGTGAGTAATTTCGGTTAAAACTATTTGACGTTATGAGCTACATAAATATTTTCGCGTCACCTTCACAAAAGAAAAATCCCGCCTTTATACATGTGCTCTGCTGATTCGCCTTCCATTTTCCGAACAGGGACTTACGAGGAATGTATTTAAGTTTACGGGTAAATAGGCTTAAAAAGAAGCCCTATTAAATAAATATGCCACAGTTTACACGTTAAATTGTTAGCAGTTGATATATTATAAAATTGGAAAAAATTATGAACCTTGATCATGAAATATTGTATTTTCTTTTGAAACTAAGCTCCAGTATAAACAATTTCTTCAGTAGTGTGATAAAAGCTAGAAAATATAATATATAGTGGTGAAGGAGTGTAGAATGTAGATGGGAGGAGCTTTATGGGACAGGATCGGCTTAGCTTTATTATATAAATAACGAATGTGCCACTAGATGGCCCAATCTCACCCCACAAATTCATGCTTTAGCTTCAGAATAGTTTTAATTCACGAAAATAAATTAGGAAGCAGTAGTCATCAGTTTGACAATAAATAAATAAGCAGCAGTTACGTAGCAACGAATTAGAAGTCTGTTTTCCGGGCTTATTGTTTAGATACCACAGACTATACTATTAGGTATTTATTTTGGGTAGGTATGCCTAATGTCACTTTGGCTATGCTTTGTGTCACTTTGACTATGCCTCATGCCACTTTTCCCACTTTTTGTTGCTATGCGAAATTGTTAATTCTGCGTATTAAAAGCAATGTGGAAAATAGTGATTTGAATGTTGGTCGTAGGAAAACTAAATTAACGTTACTAGATGCAACTCAAAAATAATCAGTGAGACTAAAACTGTATAAGGCAAAGATATTAAATTCTGTAACACATATGGTATCGACAGAATTCAAGATTCAAGAATTGACGACGGAGCTGAAAATCGTTTGATGTTTAACCGGGATTCGTATCTGTTCTTTTTATAATCTGTGGAAAAATTGCGACTTGAACAAGCGTGGAAAGGACTTCGTACAATGATAATATGCTCAGTAAGTTCTATTCTCAGTAGCTCACGTCAATAAAGTGAATTTTTACAACAGGTACTACCATTGTTACCAATTCTCAGAAATAACAAAATAGCTTGCTTCAATTATTATAATCGAATAGATTTCATCAGGTTTGATCAAAATCTTCATACATCGACTGTTGAGTTTGAATTAATATATTTTCTCGATGAATTGATAGATATCTTTAAATTTTTAAAATAAGATTATATATTTTCTGGTTAGGTACCTTGCCGTATAATATAATTTTGTAGCTTACCTATAGGTATAGTGCTATGAAATATTAAGCAAGGGTTTGGTTTAATGATAGGGAAGATGATATTATACACTATTGTATAATTATTCAAAAATGGAGTTATCTAACGGGTATTAGAGAGGTGGAGTCAAGCAATTTGAGTATTGAGAAAATTACAGGTCTGTCTGATAAATCAATTCATTATTTAACAGCTCTAAAATTCCTAATTGAACGTATTTTGATTTGTTTGAATGATGACATATTTTATTGACATGACTAGTTGATAGGTTTATTATTTAAAAGGTAATACCTACAAGGCTAGAGCGGAAATCTATTAGCTGTATAGTTGTTTTAACGATCTTAGAAACTGACTTGACTTGACTTAGGCTTGAGATGCTATGAAAGCGTTAAACTTTGCGGATTTACCGTGCAGAGCCGCACTATACAAGATGAAAAAGAAGAAGTACTAAGTAAATAATTACCCAAAAGTCCTTTAGAGTTTTCAGGTGATAATTTATAAATGCGACCCTGTCACGGCTAATAGGTACTTTTATGGCTTTATTGCATGTCATTATCCCATCTTAGGTCAGGTCAGTTTCTTAGATCGTGATGTGGGTAAATTAGAGTGAATTAGAGCTGATAGAGCTAAAGAAGCTACAAGTTTCTGAGCTTTATCAACAATTCAGTAAAATACTTACCTCTCTATTTACTTTTTTTCATAAACTTTATAATCCTAACTGTATAATTAACTAGAATTATGAACAGTTTTGTAATCATACTTTAGAATAAAAAAAATTCTCCCTCGGTGTGTACATAATTCCGCATTTTTACCGAGAATGTACCGTGTATAGAGCAGGGTGGTGATAATTAGGCCTTTTCTGAAAGTTCTCGTGCACCCTATTACACTCGGAGCCTGTCTTTTCATATAGGGTTAACCTCTTAGCTCCCTTTACTTTCTACTATATACATAAAATACGTGCGTATAGACCGGCATACAGTTTATGTAGGTAGGTATCGCAAAAGAGATTTTGAACGGGTTAAAATTGATAGAAAAAAAAAACATAGTGAGAAAGTGGATTTATTCAAACATGGCCGTCGTGTGCGTAAAAATAGTAGTTAAGATATTTGTTTTTATCGTAATTGATGCATTTTCAAACAAATATTAAGAATATAGAATCCTTGGAAAGAAGAGCAAATAATTTTGAAGAAGAACATGAAAGAAAATATTTAAATATAGTCTAGGCAATGTGTCAATAATCGAACGCGGGATTTTTTCATATTGTCTTAGGTGTGAAGGGTTACTGGTGTTGTAAATTCAAAATGGCTTCCCAAATCACTCGGCAATCTTCAATTCTAACGTGAAATTATATGAAGAAAAGGTGCAGAAAATCTGTAGAGTTGGAAATAAAGGATATGGTGCGAAGTTTTCAATTCGCCATCATTTATTTCTATGGTTTAATAGGAAAAATAATTATTTTAGAACAAAAATTGATGGAGCCAAAGATGTTGAGAATTGAATTTCCAACAAACTTTGCTGTTTGTTTCCTTGTTTAAATTGAAAATGGCCGAATTACTTCTCCCAAAAAACAGATATATATTATAGACAAATAAAGGAGGTCGCCATTTGTGAACAACATGACTTATGATAGGTCATAAGTAAGAATTCATAGAAGCATTCATAGATGGTACCATCACTGACAAACCTATACGATCTCTAGCCTTTCTCCAGCCTTAGAACGACTCATACAATTCCATGACATTCGATTTTTGGTCATAATTTTACAAGTCGTATTATTTTTTGTGACACTACTCTAGTAATAAGCAAGTCAATAGCTGAAAAAGGACCGTTCAAATCAGTGACTTGACAAATGATATAAAAGGAAGGAAGGATTTAATGTGAAGCTGGATTGAAAAGGTTATATTTGAGGGCTCAGTAGTCAGGAAATGCCGTCCATACCAACCAAATACGCTGAAGTCTTCTTATACAACGGTAAAGGTTATGCTGTCTAAAGATGAGCAAAATTGGTCTAGGTCTTACTGTCTTGGTCTTGGTCTTGCGAAAAAGCAAGACCAAGACCGAGACCAAAACCATTGTTCGACTCGCAAGACCACGACCAAGACAGAATGAACAAGAACAAGACTAATGCCAAGACCGACTATGCAAGACCAAGACTAGATACGCAAGACTCAACCAAAAATTATTTTTCACAGTAACTAGGTATATGAGATAAAATATTTGTAACAGCGTCAACATATGCTTTTTTGGTACAATATAAGTTGACATGTCAAATTGTCAGTTTTCTTTACTAGATTTTAACGATAGATATACATAAAAAAACAAAGGAATCACTGTTTAAAAAAAATGGATCTACAAAAATGTTCGAAGAGTACATAGTCTTTGTCCCAATGTCTGGTTAACACATGGCTAAAATGCAAAGGAAAATTACTTATTTTTCAATATTTTCATTTTTCTCAAGGAATATTTTTTGCTAAAAGGACAATGTATGCGTTGGAGTTGAGTTGAGTTTTCATAAATATATTTTGAACTAGAGAATCATTCTCTTGACAAGTTGTAACAAGCTCATATCGCGACGTACGATAATAATGTATTAATGAACTTTTTTTAATCCAAGTAGGTAAAGTTAATTTAGGTTTAAAAATGTTTGTTGCATAAAAATAAAATGTTTACAAAATGTTTTTAAAGATGTTCGTTAAGAAATTATGGCAAGACCAAGACTAAAACCAAGACCAAACAAAATACAGCAAGACCAAGACCAAGACCGAGACCAGACATATTTGAGCAAGACCAAGACTGAATAAGCAAGACCAAGACCGAGACCGAGACTGTTCGAGTCTTGGTCTTGGTCTTGCTTTGCTCCTGTCCTTATTAAAGGATGTGCATGGTGGAAATTTTGTTGGATGGACAAGGCATGATGACAGTCACTAAGAATCACTAAAATATTGATTTACCTAATATAATTATATAAAATTCAGAGATTCTAAATGAATCACTTATTTTTATTTTACATGTGTGATAACATTTATTTTAGTGAAAATATAAGCCCAGAATTTAATCATCCGCCATCTTATCTCAAACACCAATTAGAAAAGTGATGTCGTACTTTCGCAAATATCTATGATCCGAACATCTGTTTTAAATTTTCTTTGTCGTTTTTTGGCTTTGCTTGGTTCATATGTCAAGTGTTTGAAGTTTGACTCATAGAGAAATATAATCTGTCTATGGTTTGACATTGATGATTGTACCACAGGACACAGATCATAGATAACCTATCGACACAGATCTCCTATAAATGGTGTTCACGAACTGATGATGTCATAGACAAACGCCATTACTATTCTAGCGTTTTGGCGCATAATTAGAAATGTGTTTTTTGAAGTTGAATCTTTCCTTCAAAAACTTTTTTTCTTAGAGCCCCCATGCGCACTATCTCATTTTCAATGTTACCTCCCACTACAGCTCTTGCAAGACCTATATGTAAATTCTCTGTACAGAGGCGTTTCATTAGCTGTCCTCCTATTCTATTGGCGTTGTTTGGCATTGTCTAAATAATTTTTGTACGACACTGACCGACAATGGGCTGATCGTAATCCAATGGTAATTTAGTTAGGAGAATCTATACCTGCGCAATCGCTTGCCATTACGTTTGCCGCTTGCAGTACCTAACCTATTAGAAACACTAAACTTAATTTTGGCTCGAAATTTGTCACTACAAATTTGTTTATTGTTAGAATGTTTCATTGAATAAAAAGATTTCCTTCTGTTCCTAAAGCTGCGACTTGCAATATAAGTACCAATTAATTATTATTTTTTAAATAAAGGTGCTCTGTTTTTTACTGTGTACCTACCTTCTTTTTAAGTATCTCACGATTGCTTTTTAATATAAACGTTGTATTAACTGTTTGAAATGCGACGGCAGACGAAATTTGCTTCATAAAACTAATAAACACAAATATTTGTAGGTTATGAAAATGTTTTTATTAATAAATAGCTTCACGATTGATGAAAGTATTCTTGTACATCTCATCTAATTGAAAAAGTCATTGATAATGTAGGTAACTATAGTAAATTTATCGAAATAGAAAGCTTTCGAAAAAATGTAACTGCATATTTTTGTCAAAATATCTTTCACTTAGGTACTGCTAGTAAATGTGTGATTCAACAAATGTTTTTCAATCTCCTTCTTAACTAGGTACCAAGTTTGGAACTGTACATTTTGGAAGAAAATTTCAACCAGTCTCAATAAAGGAATTAAAGCAGTATAGAGAATTCAGGCTAAGGACCGTGAGGCCCGGGCCTAGGATGGCAAATTTTGAGGGGGGCCAAAATTTTTAGAATTAAAAATCTATTGTATTTTCTCTAAACTCTAAAAAGTTAATTTTACTGTCTTACTATCTAAATGTAGTACCATGTTGATGGTGGAATTTCTTTGTCAAAATAATTGATTATGCAGGCAGGTGCTAAAAAAATTAGATTTAATCTTCTTATTGTTATTACTTTCATTATTTTATGCACACGCATTTATCGGGCCTAGGGCTTCCCTCAATCCTAAATTCATAACGAAAATTTGATAGGTCGGTTTTATTTCAATTCAGCATCAATTCCTTTTTTTTTGACTGGACAATTTTTCAGAATTCACAAAAAGTTCAACTGTAGCCCGAGGAAACAGCAACCCTGGGCTTTAAAAAGCATAATTCAATTTTAGCTAGGATTTGGTATATTCTTTCAGGATCAACACCATGTTTTCAATCACCAGACATTGAAGCCAATATCACGTTCATATTTTTTTGATATATTTCTAAAAAACAACTTAATTTGATGCATGTGATATTCAAAACGTTGCTTGTTTTGGACAAACTTCATTCTATGTTGACCAAACCATTATTAAGTTTCGGAATTTTGTATACAGAGGTTTCCAAACAATAATTTGCTTCATTGTCAAGTCAATTTCCTTAATATAAAAATATAAACAGTAATATTGGTTGAAATGAAAAGTGGCTCCAGGCTTGACTCCTTATGGGTGGTCTAAAATTCATTGAAATCCAGTATGTTAAAAGGCAGGCTACAGTTCCGTTAAAAATTGTAGAGATTATATGTAAGATTTGGTGATATGTCCATTATCCTGTGATTACAAATAAGATTTTTCAGAAAATAAGAAGGTATACCTATAGCGCAATTTTTATTCATAATTTCTATAGATAGGAGCAGGATTTGAAGATAACTGAATAATCAAAATAAAATATTTTCATAGAAAACTCAACGAAAATCGAGCAGAAAAAGGTTGAAAAAAAAAACCTACTAATGAAAGTATGGAACAAATATTGATGAAGAAGGATGTAAAAGTTTGGTGGACTATGTGGAAATTTGGTGAAGGTATGTGGAAGTTTGGTGGAAGTAGGTGGAAATTTGTTGGAAGTATGTGGAATTTGGTGGAAGTTTGGTGGAGGTATGTGGAAATTTGGTGAAGGTATGTGGAAGTATGGTGGATGTTAAAGTTTGGTGGACTATGTGGAAATTTGGTGGAAGTATGTGGAAATTTGGTGGAGGTATGTGGAAGTTTGGTGAATGTGAAAATTTGGTGGAAGTAGGTGGAAATTTGTTGAAAGTATGTGGAAGTTTAATACACAAATTAGACGAAGTGCGGTGAAAATATCGATCTTAGAATTATTGAATAGGTTATTGTACTGGTTGTTAATAAATAGGTGTTACAAACTGAAGGACCGTGTCGAAAATGCAAAAATTGGCGTTAGATTTCCTGTCGACATAAGTCGTTGGAGCTTTAGTTTTCGAGATACAGGGTGTTGAAGTTACCCATACAACTGTTGAAATATAAAAATCAATTCTATTGAGTGTTCTCAGAAATAACAGTTTTTTGTGCTTGTTATGGAAGCGGAAGGTTGCATGGGTTCTTACATTTTCAACTAACTTGAAAACAGTTTGTAGACGTATGTGGAAGTTTTTTCAAATGTGGAAGTAGGTGTACAAGATTTTTTTCCGGCAGTTTACCACTCGGAAAATGTGGAAGAAGGAAGTGAAAAAGGCTTCAGGATTGTCAAAATTTAAAATTATAAAAAATTGTAGGTACCTACTATTAATTTAACTTAACCTCTAATAAAGGTACCTACAAAAGAACTAGTTATACCATGTGACGAAATTTCTTGTCAATTTGCAAATCTTAATTTTATTATATTCACTGTAATCAATATTTATACTGAAGTGTGTTAAATTTATATAATAACATATTGACATAGTTAATTTAAATAAATTGCTGGATAACTGCTTAGCATATGTAAGTGTTGAGATTCATTTCATTTCACTTTATAATAAGACATTATTAACCGAGGAAATGTTAGACTCGTTTTTAAAAGATTTACGATACAATTTTGTCTAGACAAGTACGAAGATATTATTCATTCACATTTTTTTTTTTTTGTTGGTTATTATTCATAGTCGGTTGCTTTCATTATAAGGAGGTTTTTATAAAATTTAGAGTAAGATAATTTACAATGTGTTAAATGAATTTTAAAATAAGTAATAAAAAGTAAGTTGAGAGATAAAGAGGAAATTATTTAACTTTTTAAAATTTATATTACAAAAATAATCGAACTGGTTTTGACATGAAGTTAGTTGTTCGAGTATTAATTAAAATTGATTTTTCCAAATGAACCTAAAAAATAACTTGATTGTTTTGTTTTTGATATAAATGAAATTTTTTTTTCAAAGTCTATGTAGGTATTTACCTACTTACCTACATAAAAAAATTTTTGAAAAAAATGTACCTACCTATTTATAAATATTAATACTATATTCTCCTTCATTAAATGAAAAAGGTTTTCCAAATCAGTGAAAACTCAAAAAAATTAATTCAAATATTTCAATTCTTTCAGAAAGTTGGTTATGTTTTGAAGGATAATAATTGATTATTGTAATGAAGAGCATTAGATATGTTATCATTAGATACCAAAAAAGCTTTAGGTAGGTATATTTCAAAATTATTCAAGATGTTACAGGATGTTCAAATCTCGTTAGATCAAAGTTATGTACTTTGACTTTCCCATTTCTCATTTCACAGGGCTAATGCAAAATACAGCTTGGCTAAGATTTGAATATTGTTTCTGGGTATCATAAAAAATGGTGCATACATGATATATCTACTTTTGTTTTAAAATATAGGTATAGTCAGTTTTTTTGGAGTAATTTGTGAGATATTACGATAGTTCCTCCTGGATGATAAATAGTAAGAGTTTTGTTGCTTGTTTTATCAATTTTTAATGACTTTATTAAATTAAACCCAATAAAAATCTATTTTTTTCCATTTAAAATGTTACCTACACATTTCAAGCAATTCTTGCTGTAGAAAATATGGGCAGCTTTTTGGTGAAAACGTGAAGTTTGATTTGCAGGATGCCTAGTATCCAATTTTACCCGCAAAAATTTAGTTTTTGGTGACGTGATAAACAAAAAAGATCTTGCCAGGTTTTAATTTTTTTTTCTGTCAGAAAATTAACCTCAACAAACTGTGTGATACAATTTAAAATAATGTTTTTCTATCAAATGAAATTGAAAATAAGAATTTATTTCACCATTTCCATTCTGTTTTCAAAGCCAAGCATTTTATTCATTATTTTTGTTGTCTTAAAAATAGATCCTCCATGAAATAGTGCTCTTCCGCTATTTCCAAAGAAGTGTAGTAATTTTTTATGACCAAGAGCACAATATATTCCTTTCATGTTTTCCTATATTTTTCAGTGATAACCACCAGTTTTCATGAGTTTTTCTTTTCATTCACCGGATAAATTTAGCTGTTTTGTCACTTTTACCTATCTTAAACGTTTTATTACTAATAATTTGAGCATATTAACTATAGATAACCATTTTTGAAACAGTTTCATCATAAACCTTCATTTCCTTGTCACTTGAAAAATCTATAATCATTTTTAAATAATGAGCTGAAATTATTGAAAAAAAAATGCTTAGCTTACCTTCCACTCTTCGTAATCACCATCTCAGTCCCTAATTTATGAAACTTTTCCCACAAGTCCTTTCCTTCTAAAGTCACTTTAGGATCGTCAACAACCCCGTCTTCTTCGGGCTGGATAGCTCGTAACGGCCTCACCATCGCCGGGTGGTGATTGTGGGCAGCTACTGCAGCTAAAACTACGTCTTCGGCTGTGGTATACGGATGACCACTAAGTGCATGGTGAGCGTGAGGATGGCTGATTTTCGGTATTAATGTTCCAGGATAACAGCCGTGCGATGCTTGCTGCGCCCCGAACGCCGCCAAGGCTGCCGTCGGAAAAAATCCAGGACCCGTCGGTGAATTCGAGGCGTTTGTATTATTCGCAGCCGTGAGCAAAGATGATACACTAAAGTCTGTCTGTCTTGGAAGTTGTAAGAAAGGGTGATAGGCCATAATACTTTTCGACTTACTAGAGTCAAGGGCAGTGTCTATTCCTGTTTCGAAACGCATTGGTTTAGATTTAGCGCGGTAGAATCTCTCAGATTCCTCCACCGCTTCCAAAGAATCATAAATCACCGATTTTTCGTAATAGAGCACTTCTTATCATACTTTTTGAGTCGAGCGGTATGTAGGTTTATTCGCACATAGTCATTGTTTATTTCACAATTACACTAGTTACACTTCACATTTGAAAATTTATTAATTTTTTTCTTCAAAATTTACACGCACTTATAAGTTGAAATTTTCGTCGCGAACAGTCCAAATCTTTGTAATATAAGGGTTAAAAGTTAGTGTGAATCATGACACCTCTATCCCGACGAAAAGACAGTAGATGACTATAGAGCGAGCCCCACATAGGCAACACTTGCCTGTGTTAATGATGGTAACGCCACGCTATTGGCCGACGGGTGTCAGTGTTAGCGTTTAGGCCAATCGCAGGGCGACATTTCCCCCACTACTTTCACACTTCTCGTGGGCAGGAGTTTCTGGGTTATGCCTATAGAGGTGTGGCTGTGGCTTTTTTAGACGCCGCTACCGTCGTCGTCCGGGATTTTTTGTTTTGTCGTTTGGCGTTCGGGGGACATTTTCCGCGGGTGGTTTTGTTTTTCGAAAGGTATTGCTGATGTGCCGATGTCAAGTTGGCTTTGAAGATTGCTGGAAAAGAAATAAAAATAAAACATTTTATTCTTTGATCTTCGAAAAAGAGCACAATTATTGTGTATTTATACCAGAGAATGCAAAAGTGAAAATGGATATTACATTTTTCTCGTTGAAATATTTATTATTCTTAAAATCAACTCCATTTATCAATATAGAGTATATTAATTATCATTTAAAATTGACTATTTTAATATGAATGAGTGTATTTTTTTATAAAATCTGATTAATTAGTTTTTAATAGGAGCTGAATGCTTCCTTGATATTTTGATTTTTAACTTTTGGGTAGTTGTTTCAACTGTGGTTATATTTTTTTCTTGGCATTTCAAAAAAATTAGACAATTAGGCAATCAATAAAAATATTATGAGGAGAAATAACTCTGCGAATTTTCTTGAGGTTCATTTACTGTAAACTGTGGATAATACATTTTTTTTTTTGTACAATATTGATATTATAGTCTAATCATAATAAATATGAATGTGATATAATAAACTTCATGTTCCAGAAAGGGTTTTTTATGGATAGCGCTTTTTTGCTCTAGATACCTACCTAAATTTTTGTATTACAATATTGTGCAAATAAGTTTTGTGTATTTAAAAGTGTGTGAAAAATATAAGTGAATATAATATAAGAAAAATAAGTGATAAAAAAGCTTGGATGGAAAGTTTTGATATCATTTCAATGAACGTATACCTAATTGATTATTGTAAACTTCTCTTTTTAACAAAAGATAAAAAAATTTGACTGTATCCCGATGAAATCATAGCTAAATATGTCTTTAAATATTGAACTCAATTTCTTCAATGCGAGTTTTGTCTTCATTTATTCTGATTTTCAATGGTCTAGATGTTTCACCTGAATAAAATTTGTCAGTTGGGTACAAAATATTTGATAGTTTTTTGTTATACTTATTTAGGTATTTATATTCAAACAGACCACTATAATAATAAACATGATTAAAAAAAACTGAGTATAAGATAGCAACAAGTAACGAGTGTAGCGAAGTATGATTGACAGTTATATTGAACATTTAATTATTTTGAGGGACATTGAATCTAATATATAGGGATAGTATCTCAGGTGAGTTGATTTTGTTGATCAAAATTTTACATAAATAGGTTAATAGGTATCTATGTACCTACTATGAGTGCCTTTAATCTTTTTCTCAAAGACAATATTTTAATATTTTTTCTTTTATTTTTTTGGGAAGCAAACCACAATATTGTTTTTATATTTTTTAATGTCAAATTTTTTCTTTGTGTCAGATAGGGACCAAAAGTTATTTAATTACTTATTAATTTTGACAAACTTCGGAATAAAAAATATAAAAACATGATTGTGGTTTGATTCCAAAAAAAATTAGAGAAAAAAGAATAAGTAATGCCACAAGGAACGTAGGTACAGAAGATATTCATACAATATTTTGAATTCATTTCTCAATCGAACAGTGAATCATTGTTATAGTATCTAGATTTGGGGGTTCGGCGGAATATTATTACCTAATATTAAGAAATAGCTTAGGTATATTTAACCAGAATGTGGTAAAAATTGGTTAACATTGTTGGGAAAGAAGATTCCAATGAAATAAAATAAAATAAAATAGATCGTTCTTTTTTGAAAATTGACAACAAATATCTTCAAAATCCAAAACATTGCGAGTATCTAGGTAGAAAATTGATTCAGTAATTTGAGCAAGGAAATCTCCAACTTCAATATTAAGTAGGTAGGTACCTATAGGTAATATTTTGTAATAAATTGAGGAAATAATTTATATTTACTACAAATTTCACATCTAAATCCTGAAAAAAACTTAAAAAAATATAATTCTTCTCACTTCTCCAGTTATATGGCTGTCAAAATTTGCTTTCACGATTTAAGAAACTGGACCTGACCTGAGATGGGATATAATGACATGCAATAAAGCCATAAAAGTATTAGCCGTGACAGGGTCGTATTTATTTTGTTGACAAATAATAAATTATTAACCTGAGAACTCTATAAGACTTTTGAGTCATTCTTATTATAGATAATTTATTTATTTTCTTTTTCGTCGGGTATAGTGCGGCTCTGCACGGTAAATACGAAAATATTTATGGTTTTATTGCATCCCAAGCCTAGGTCAAGTCAAGTCAAGTTATTATATCGTATAGTTGCCCCATAATTTTAGTATCACTGGATATTTTGTGTTTGTGTATAAATATATTTCACCATTTAAATTAAGTTAATCGTTGCTTTTACATAATGTCAAAAGACCTTTTCATTACTTTCAATATTCTTCCCTTCTATCTTCCACAGTTTCCATGGTTCAGTTATACAGTCAGTTCAAGTATTAATAAGCGGCACAATCCTTATGAAGTATCTATGTGAATAAATAAACAAACCGACTTTGATAAATACAAATGGTCTATTTAAACAAATAGAAGAATTGTTTTATTATTTATCGCTGGTAATTAGTTTTAAATAAATATTGTTTATATTTTCAGATGAAAGGTTTATTATTTTTAATGATATAAAAAGTCGATGATAACAAAATGTGAAAGTGTAATTATGTTAGTTGTGTTGTACCGACGGGTATAATACAACAAATGTCCTTGTTTTCAGCTTCTGTTATTTTGACCTCTTCATAGGAACAGACGAAGATATTTTCCTTTTACAGCAGTAAAACTAAAATATTGATAGTAGGTACCCACTTTATGTAAAATATGAACCAAACTGATGCATTCGTTAACGAGCTATTTTGACCTCTAAAGCTAAAAGAATCGTTGTCAAATGCCACACCTATATTTCAAGAAAACATTTTTGTATTCTGTGTAAAAAATTCATTCAAAACGTGACGTTAATGTGTTGTACGTGACGTGACGTTAATGTGTTGTAGACATTTGACTAGGTTTCTTGTTTCATATCTGACGAGTATGGCACTGATGATGGCCTAATAGCCGAAAGCGCTTTGCAATTTTAAATAAATTTTTCACACAGAATACAATACAATGACTTTCTAGACATGTGTACTCAGCTATAAAGATATTCACACCTATATTTCTTAAACATTTCCAATGAAAACGCTTTCTCATAGGACATCTCCATGGAATTAATTGCTCAATAAATTAGTTATGAGAAAAGCAGGAGCCAAGACAGTCTTGGTAATGGTCTAGGTCTTGCTTGTCCGCTCTTGGTCTTGGTCTTGCTCAAATACGTAGACTTGATCTTGTTCTTGCATATTCAGTTTTGGCCTGGGTCCTGGTCCTGCACGAATACAATCTTGTTCTTGCGTAGGTACTCAGTCTTAGTCTTACTCAAATGGTTTTTTACAAGTCTACTAACTACAAATGCAGACACACAACAAATATTAACAGGAAATTGAAACAAATAGTAGACAGCCACCCAGCTCAAAGTATTTAATTTTTGTGAATAATAGTTGGGTATGGTATAAAAATAACCATTTCATTTATTTTATTAAAAGAAACTCAAGAAAAAGTTGTATACATGTATCTTAGGTATAGCAGGAATGGTTTTTAATAAAAAATTCAAATTTAAATCATTTTTGGTCCAATTTTACAATTTACATAATCTGGTTTTGTTTTTAAGTTTCACTAAAATTAGGTACATGTTTAAAATTCCCATCTAGTTTTCAATTATTATGTAACATCCAATTATAACTGAAATTAACCTTTGTTCACTTGGTTAAAATTTTGTCTAGGTATTAAATTATTTTTCTATCCTTCATTTGATACAGCTATTACTGTTACAAGGCCAATATGTAGCAAGTAACGATGAGGTTGAATATTGTAATTCTAAAATTTTATACACTCAACGACAATACCTATAACGAAGCCAGAAGTCTCGTGCAACAACAGAGTAAAAGAAAACTGGGCTAGAGATGAAGAAATGATGGACTCTGAACATTTCATACAAATTGAGAGGAAACGAGAAAATATTTATCCAAATTTAAGGTTTATGTGAGTCGTATTCATTTTGTTGGCGAAAAATAAATTATTTCCTGGAAACTATATAAGACACTTGAGTCATTCTTTACTTAGTACTTTTTCTTCTTCATCAGGTATAGTGCGGATCTGAACGGTAAATCCGGAGAGTTTTATGGTTTTATTGCATCTCAATAAGTCAAGTCAAAGTTTATTTGATTGTGAAAAGAACTATAACATAAAAGTTAACAACTTTCATATTAATTTGATAAACACCTGCCACAGTATTTATTATTTACGACAACTAGGCATTGAAAAAATTATAATAGTTAGGTACTAAAACATTTGAAATTGAAGTATTTCAATGTTCAAAACAGTACAACCCTGTCTGTCTGCAACAGCCATAGGGATCAAAATTAAAATACCTACCTACCTATAAATATATATTCTGCGAAACTTTTGTACAAAATTTCTCGCATGTTCAATTCTCTAAGTAGTGTTGCCTATCTAACGAGATTATTGAGGAAATTTACACTTTTGGGTTTGTGTAAGTCAGAAACCATCTCGATAAGGTGAACAAGGTATAATTATGAAAGACACGCGATGCTTTTATGACAATCATGAGCGCCGTTTGGTATTTACAGAAATATATTTACCGTTTCTTTTTAGGTTAGGTCTCGTTTCAATATAAAATGTGACTCAGTATCTACTATACAGGGCGAAAACTACAACTATTATTTCAGTGGCGTCTATTATATAGTACATAACACTGCAGAACTCCCAATAAATCTAATTATCTAAAATATTCTTTTTACCAAATATAAAGTTTATAATATATTTTGGAAGGCATTCGCATAGTAATGATGGAAAAAAGCTGCGAGCGCAAGCCACAAACCAAAGCGTGTGTAAAGTCCACCAGTTGAATAACCAACTTATTTCGCGCCATGATTGATATTTTATATAGCTGGGTCATACGAACGTGCTCTGCGAGCTCTTTCAAACACCCGCGCTGCACGTTTCTTCCCCTATGATACTAAGCCGTGATTTTGAAGGGACATTTCGCTGCTTATAGGTAGTCCAGCACAGCATGGCATACGTGAATTTATCTAATTTTTTCGCGAATTTAACGTAAATAGAGTGCGGCTGATTCTGTTTCCGTGAATTCTTGACAACTATTGTATAAACTATGGAGGTGGATCTAGAACATTTGAGTTTGAAAATAAAAAGACACACGAAAATTCTTAAAGCCATTTTCATATTGAAATATCTTTGCTAGTTCATCTGCATGTCTGGAAATGAGGGAGACAGGAAAAGCTGTTGGGAAAATTTTATAAAATTTGAAAAAGAAAATTGGACGTGATGGCTCCAAAATACTCCATTTTCATGGTAAAACCCAATCGTTTGGACAATTTAAGATATTTCAGTTTTGTAACCATGGAGAAAAGTTGTTGAAAAAAGTTGGTATTCTGACTTTTCTTCGATCTGTACGCATTGTATAGTACCAGTGTTATATTGAAAATATAGAAATTGTTATTGAAAATCCATTCTTGATTATAGTTTCGTGTTTTAAGAAGCAGCAAAATAATTATTAGTTTCGAATACAAATGTATTTTTCTTGTTTTCCATTATTAATAATTTGTTTATTAACGATCCGTTAAAAAGTACCATAAATATAGCACATTACGTTAGATAATTCCTTATTTGCTTGAGTAGGTATACTTCAACATAAATAATAAATACATATAGAGATATATGAATGAAAAGCGTTACGGTTGTAGATGCAATTAATCTTTATTAAGTATAGGTGTTCTTGGTATTAAGTATGTTGGTGGTTTCTAAAAAATTATAACTTCAAATTCATTATTGAATAATCCAGGATTTTCGGTGAATTTTGCACAATGGTTGGGAATAAGCAGAGAGAGACATATTCAAATGAACATTATTTTTGAGGAGGTTAGTTTAATTACTATTTTGGATCAAAATAAATATTAGTTACATCACCCAACAAAGTTTTGGTTTGTAAAAAGTAACTAAATATCACTATTTTATCAGATATTTATGAATAAAATATTTGAAGAAATGTTTTGTTTTGAAAAATGTTTGGAAAAAAACAAGAAGAATTCTTGAATTGAAAATCTCCCAAAAATGATGTCATGGAAAACAATTTTTTTCCAATTTGGTTCAGAAAAGATCTGATCATATGTATACAAAAAATAGCGTTTTAGTGGAAACAAATGAACTATAGGGTTGTTTTTTGGAAAATATTTGAATTAGAATTTGAATTACCACTTGTGCCAGAGTTTTCAAACTCAAAATTATTATTTGCTTTGGGAAAGATTTCAATGAAAACCAAAAATTGATATTTTAGTGGAAATATTTGGTCTCAAAATTTCCCTAGAGTGCTTTGATTTGGAGAATATTTCAATTGAAACAAAAAATTGTTATTTAAACGGATATTCTTGGTTTCAATCCTCCAAAAACGCATTATTTTGTAAAATATTTGAACAGAAGCAAAAAGTTGCTATTTTAGTGGAAATATTTGGACTCAAAATCTCCCTAGAGTGCTTTGATTTGGAGAATATTTTAATAGACAGAAAAACTCAGTATTTCAACGAATATATTTCATTTCAATCTTCCATAAAAACATGATGTTGGGAAAAATTTGAACAGAGGCAAAAAATTGCTATTTTAGTGGAAATATTTGTACTTGTACTCAAAATCTACCTAGAGTGCTTTGATTTGGATAATAAACTCATTATTTCAACCGATATATTTCATTTGTATCTTCCAAAAAAGCATGATTTTGGAAAATATTTGAACAGAAGCCAAAAATTGCTATTTTAGTGAGAATGTTTATTGTTTCATTTTCCCAAAATGTCTGAAAATAATGAGAACATTATTGTTTTAGTGAAAGTAGGTGTATACTTATGTCGCAATCACGACTATGTAAACAGATGTATATGAAGGATCAAC